>JAMPIV010017809.1:25000-87246 GCA_024509875.1 Oreohelix idahoensis | reverse complement strand
TGGGTTTAATTGTGAAGTAGGGGGGGGGGAGGGATTAGGGGTGAAGAAATAGAGAGTTATAGTTGTCTTTGGGTTGTAGGAGATGGAAGGGGGTAGAGGATAGATTGTGGGGTGGGGGGGGGGGTGGGTTTGTTTGGTGGTATTGTGTGGTGGGGGTAGGGTGATGAGGAGTGGAGGGTTTGATTTAATTTAGTTTTTGGTAGCTTCTTAACTAAATTTTTTTTCTCAGGTTATTGTTCAGACTTGACGCTAGTCTGAGTTCGGGTTTTGGAACAGCGGTTATAGAGGGAGTATTTTATATTTCGTAACAGGTTGTTCCTTCTCTTTTCCTTTTCTGTCATTTCTCTGTATTTGTGAACTTACAGCAGTTTACAGGTAAGATGGCGGATATGGCCAAGTTACGAGCTGCCTGGCGAGAGGCTGCTCAGGATATGGGAATGGATAAGGAGGAGACTAAGGCCTACCTGATAAGGGAAACTGACAGGCATATTCAGCGAGAGAAAGAGAAGGAGGACAGGGCAGCAGCCGCAGAAGCAGCGAAAGAAGAGAGGGCAGCCGCAGCAGAGATGGAACTTCGGAAATTGGAAGCCCAGGAGAAGGAGAAGGAACTTGCCCTGCGTTCTCTGGAACTGCAGTACCGAGCTTCGGGAGGCAGTTCGGCTAATGGAGATTCACCCGGAGCAGGAGCGACAGACACCTCAGGAAACGGAGGACCCCGGATGGCAGCCATGAGCTTCCCATTTGACTCGTTCCCTAATGGGAATGAGAAGATTGACGTGTTCCTGGAGAAATTTCAAAGAATGGCAAAGGCATACGGGTTGGATGAGAGTTTGTGGTGTCTAAAATTATCACAATACCTCAAAGGTCATGCGTATGAAGTCTACAGCAAGATGCTCCTAGATGACCAGAACAACTTTGAGGCACTGCGAAACGCTTTATTGCAAAGATTTCAGTGGACACCCCGGAAATGCCAAACCATGTTCAGGGAGAGCAGACCGGAGAAGGGAGAGAGTTTCGCACAGTTTGCAGAGCGGGTGAGAAATTACCTAACCCGGTGGAGGGAACTGTCAGGACTGGCGAAAACTTTTGAAGGGTTGGAGGAGTTAGTTCTGTGTGAACAAGTTAAGGCAAACATGTCCCCCGACTTGAGGCGGTATCTGGCGGAGCAGGGAGCCCAGCAACTAGATCAAATTATCGTGTTCGCCGAAAGGTACCAGACAGCACAGGCCGAAGTACTGGGACAGAAACGGAAAAACCCAGACCTGCCAGCCCCAGACAAAGGAGCTTCATCATCGCAGCCGGCTACTTCCCCAGCTCATCAGCAACCAGGGCCTTCTCGCAAGGAGCCTCATTCTGGTTATAACTTGCGCCCCCAGCAGCATAACAGAGCACCGACAACAACCTCTCAGGAACCCGCTAGGAACAGGGGGATAATGAGAGGTATTGTCAGAATTGTAGAACCACTTCCCACTGGACATCCCGGTGCATGAACAAACCCCCAGCTCATCATGCAGCTTGTTTAAGACCGGTGAGATGGACTAAAGGGAATAAATGGGAACCAGTCCAGGCAGAGAAGTTGTTCTCTAACAGTGGACCAGCCGTAGTGAATGGGACAGCCACTACGTGTTTGTTTGACAGCGGGCTTACCTACCCCAGTATCATCGCTCGTCATTTGGTGAAACCAGGGCAGTGGACAGGAGAATTAGTTGAGATTGGTGGAATTTTGAGAAGAGGGATCTCACAGCGTCTGCCTGTAGCCAATATTGAGGTGAAATGTCAGTTTGTGTCTGGCACCATTAAGGCAGCTGTAATGGCACAGCCAGCACATGATTTCATCCTGGGAAGCCCATACATAGTTTTGGGAAACCCAACCACACCGATGCTTGCCAATGCAAGGGGGCCTACTGCAGGCCAGAGAAGTGAAAGGGGAAAGCCCCAAATTCACGGAGCCCCACGGGAGCTCAAACATCCTTGTCTTGCTATGAGGAGGAGAGACGCCTCTAAAGACAGTGGAATGTTATTTACAGAGGCGTATTCGCCTGTCAGCCCTGTTCAGCCTAAAGGTAAAACAGTGGTGACGCCTCTTACTTCAGAAGTATCTTCTTTGTCGTCGGGAATTAGGCCCCCGATGGTATTACCTCTCTCAAGGGAGGGAAATACTGACAAGAAGAAACATGTGCACGGTTCTTCAGTCAACTGTAAACAGTTACGCCCTGTTACGGCGATGCCTGGCCAAGCCAGTCAATCTGTTTCTACACACTGGGAGGTCGCACCAGCTGGTAATAATTATTTACCACGCGCCGCCAGGAAAATTCGTGGGCGAAGGAAACACATGAAAGGGAGGAGGAAGGGCGACCAGTCAGGCTGCAGTCGCCAGGAGGAAATCCCATGGCGTGACCCTCACGATCCAGGGCTTGCCAAGATTTTCAAGGATATGGAGATGGGCCTGTATGATAATGCTAATTATGACAGTGATTAGATCGAGAGGTAGATCTAGATACGGGCCAGTATGAAACCCAGAGATTTCAGTGATTTAGCACGGTTCCCGTACTTGAAAGGGGGGACTTATGTGACGCTACACTGTAATTCGGACTTTTAACAGGCCCGATTCTGTGGTTCTATTTTGAATTTTCACCAGTTTTATTTTCTTCTGATCACGCGATTTTCCGTTGTTTACGGAAATCGCTATTTTCGGGCCCGCTTTTCCACCATTTTATATCTTCTCATGTGAATATATCGTGTTCGGTACTTTTGGGAAGGTAATTTAAATGGGTTCGTTTATGATGGTAGGTTTATTTTATTCTAGCATCAGTTGTACTTTCTTCTGATTTTTCGCGATTCCCGTAAAGTTCGTTGTTTACGGACATAATCGCCATTTCCGGCACGCGATATGACGAGGCCGGAAGCACGCGGCCGGAAGTGCGTGGGTTGATAGTATTAATTTTTCTAGCGCTCCCATTGGTCCGGGATATGCGTGGGAGAGAAATTCGCGTGGGTGTTTTCTCCTGTATATAAAGAGAGAGGAAACTGCGGGCAATTGTCTCTGAAGAAATAATTGCCTGCCGTCAGACTACGTGATTTATCGTTCTCCACTGTGGGAAAAACAAACGATATCGGTATGTAACTATTTTATTCATCGTTTTACTTATTAGTGGGTTTTTCAGAAATTTCGTTTTACTTATTAGTGGGTTTTTCAGAAATTCGCCCTTAGGTAAAGATTAACTTTTCAGTTTTTTAAAATAAACGATAGCGCCATTAATTACTATTTTTGAAGAACGACGTAATGCAACAGTGTGCTTATTCTTTCTATGATTTTGGCAATAGATAGGAGTGTGTGAAGTTGTGAGAAACACGTGTGCCATATTTGTAGGATGTTATGTAAAACCACCATTTATTCCTGTATATTTTCTAATGTAAATTTATGGGGGAATCCCTGGTGTATTCGTTAATTTTTCTGAGCCTTAAAAATGTGAGAAATATTGTCAGAGGGTTCAGATTTACGTTGTAAATGAATTATACTGCTTAGGGGAGGAAACTATTCCTATAGCGATAGTTAATTTAATAAGAGTAAGCCGGGGAAACTCCTGTGTTAATGGGTAAAAGGATTTCCCTATTTTTGTCAAGTTTGAACACGTGAACGGCCATGTAACATGTCAGACGGGTCTGGGCTATTGTTTGTTTTACCTGGCAGATTTTAGTAGAAGGAGGGGGGATGAAAGTGCCACGTGGGATAGTGGTATTTTATGTATTGTGTGAAGAACGAGAGAAGGAGAGAGATTTAAGTGCCACGTGGGTAATATTAATTTTTGTATTGTTGTACATGACGAGTGAGCCACGTGGGCAATATTATTTTATGTATTGTTGTAAATGACAGAGAAGGGGAGTTAGGTTAGAGATGCGTTAGGTTGGAATTGTTATACAATAGACGCATCTTCTTTTAATTTCAGCGAGTCCCGGCAAGAATAGTGGGAAGCGTAAATTTGCCCATGTGCAAAATTACCCACGGCAACAGGACCTAGCTTAAGGGTCAGACCTATGGTCTCTGGCAGTGAAGCCCCTATGCTTCAGCTGGACCGAGGTTATTTAACATACAGCCGAGAGCATCGCTATTATAGTCTCTAGCAACGGCAGGGGGCCGTGAGACTGAGTTACATTGCCTACAGCCAGAACTTTAGGCCGTGTTGTTTTTTTTTCCTCTAACTCCGGAGCGGGTTAAAAGAGGGAAGCTATTCAGCAGCAGAGAAGTTTTGTCTACAGTTAATCAAGTCCCTCATGCTTGATATCCGAACATTGTCATCACCAAAATCAGGAACAGGTGACAGGGTTACCATACCTAGGTCCTGATAGACATCGAGAAGAGAGTAACGGAGACGCCGCATCATCAGCCCTCGAGTGTTAGAGAGACACTGAGATCAAGAGAGAAAGATAGAGAAGGAGGGAGAAAATAGACAGGACCAGTAGGGTCTGTTCAGTATCCATTGGACGGATAGACACTGAGTCTGCGTTCGAAAAACCAAGTCTATTATATTTAGCATTTCGTGTGGTGTAGTTATCGGCGCCTATTGCCTAACTAGTAGAAAGCTGTGTAGCCGTTCATTGAGGAAGAGTCACCAGGACTGAGACAGTATAAAATTTATTAGTGTTAGAGAGTGGAGGCTAAAAGTTGACAGCCCCACCCAAGTAGATTTGGTTTAAATCACTAACCATTTTTATTGTTCCTCAGCAGGGTGACAGGAAGAGTGAATGTGATTTGGGGTTTTTTTTTGGTTGAGTGTCTCTCAATTTAATTGTTACCTTGGTTTTTCCAGGCCGTGCAACAGTGCACGCTATTGACTGACTTGATGACGTATGATGCCATTTTATGTTTTCTTGTATGTAAATAAATATATGTATATATTTATTTACTGGATCAGCTTCTATTCTTTACTATACTTACTCTATGTTGTCTGTATAGTGGTGTTTGTGGTCGTAATTATACACCTTATCTCCTTGTGTTTCAAGGCAGTCAGAGGTGGGGAGACTATAGCCATTTTTTTTAGTCACGAAGCGGCAGGGGGAGATTCAAATCCTGGGTCTATCTCTTGAGCCAATAGTCTCACCTGTCCACAGGCATGTTATTTTCCATCTAAATTCTATCTTCTCAGACTTTCTCATACTAGGGTCTTGCTTTCATTCAGGCACACTCTATAAACTTAAAACCACTTCGTGACACGCTTTAAAGTCTGTACATAACATTTATCGCGTTTCACGAACCGCTCCGTCATGCGTGAATAAGTTTATCAGTGTTTAGCAGCTTACAGCTCGCGCTGGAACTCGTGCAATATAAAACTCGATATTGTTCGTGATGCATAGGACCGCTTTTCGCAATAACTGCTAGACCGGTTAATTCTTGTGTGCAATCTTTGAATAGATCGGCCTCTTCACATGCTATTACGTGGCAGAACAACAATGCAGGAATATTGCATTGCGGATAGAAAAAAATAAGTGGTATACGAAAAACATAGAGTTTTGTCTAGCTCCACCCGGGGGGTCTTTGAGGGGACAACGAAAGAACCAACCTGCTGCTCCATCAGGCATGTCGTACAAGGTGACTAATATAAGGTTGTCGATGATGCTAGCAACCTCATCATTTAAGAGAAATTAACACAGAAACCATTGCTGCCGGAGCACGTGAATGTTCGGAGCAGGCGTCCTGCATGGGGACAAGCTATTGTCGTGGTTTCATGTTCCATAAAAATGGATCAAGAAGAAGATGATGATGGTGATGATGATTATGGGGATGATGATGGTGATGATGATGATAAGAAGAAAGTTCCGTGTAGATCTAAGGAGTCTCAGAGGGGCCTAAGAATAAATAGGATTACTAATCCCTCAAGTGCGTCGTAAGATGCGACTAATATGATTTTTATGCATTGGGCTGGCAATCTTATTATGCAAAAGACATTGCTACAGAGATCAACAATGTAAGAGCTCCTAGATGCTCTGTTGCAGGCTTCCTGCAAGGAGGGCTAGCTGTAGGGATGTCTCTATGCTCCATTGGGAGTGACAAGAGAATTGATATGAAGAAGACAGACAACGGTAGTACGGTACAACCTTGAGCTAACAAACGTTTATACATCTCTAAGGGAGACAGACAACGGTAGTACGGTACAACCTTGAGCTAACAAACGTTTATACATCTTTAAGGGAGACAGACACGGTAGTACGGTACAACCTTGAGCTAACAAACGTTTATACATCTTTAAGGGAGACAGACAACGGTAGTACGGTACAACCTTGAGCTAACAAACGTTTATACATCTCTAAGGGAGACAGACAACGGTAGTACGGTACAACCTTGAGATAACAAACGTTTATACATCTCTAAGGGAGACAGATAACGGTAGTACGCTACAACCTTGAGCTAACAAACGTTTATACATCTCTAAGGGAGACAGATAACGGTAGTACGGTACAACCTTGAGCTAACAAACGTTTATACATCTCTAAGGGGGACAGACAACGGTAGTACGGTACAACCTTGAGCTAACAAACGTTTATACATCTCTTAGGGGGACAGATAACAAAGATGATTTAATAATGTGAGACTAGACAATCAGTGAGCCGCATGTAAGAAAATATCTTCTATATGCATTACGCTAGCTGTGTAGGTGATCATATCTTACAACAACTTTCTGTCCCCGGTCCTGTTTATCAATTCTTTTGTTGACGTCTTTTCATGCCATCTGGTCAAATTGTCCAGCATCTTCTCCTTTTGTCGTCTTGTATCTCTTTTTCCTTCAATATTTCTTGTTGTCACAATATATTCGAGCATTCCTGTTCTCATACTATGTACAAGCTGCCGGTCGCACCAAGGGGCGATGCTCCCTACGACGCCACCTCATAATTGTGGTCTTACAACAAGCAGACGAGAAAAGAACACCCCGAAAAGAAAACCTTGGCTTAAAAATAAAGAAAAAGTAGCTGAGGTCTATCACCTCAAGGGCGCATCATTCCAATAGTCAGTTATGACTGGAGGAGATTACTAATAAGTTCAATGAAAGTGGATTACTTCCTTCTAGCAAAGATAATAAGGTTCCTTTGTGCATTTGCTACTACGGGACAGCCTAATTTTTTTTCGTTTTTAGCTGTATTGGTATACTTAATATTCTTCTGTAAAACCACATCGGTGTGGTCTCCAAGGATTTTCCTGCTTGTCTAATAACAGTCTACGGCTCACTTTCACAAATCAAGTTTGTCAATACTGAAGACCTGTCTTTCTAATTTCCATTGGTGTTTTGTTGCGTAAAGGACTTTTATTTTTATTGAACGCTGCTTTTAAGTAAGCTATTCTCTTCACCTCTGAGATGCGTCTTCCATCTGTTGTTATTATCGTGCCCGGGTAATTTAATACACTGACGTGTTTCAAAACTACCCTGTTTACTTTGGCGGAGAATTCTGGAGAAGTTATTGTCTTTGGGATGAAGTAAAACAGACATTATTTTTTAAAATGTATGTGCTAAAGAAATAATTAAATATATACCAAAATAATAATCGAAACGATATAATCGCAGAAAGAAGAAGTGAAGTAAGCATGAGCAAATATTGCCATTCTGTGGTTCTCTAAGGAGACAACGAAATAATAGGACTACTGATCTCTCTAACGCTGTTCATTGGGCTGGTAATCTCACTATCTAAAACAAGTTGTTGCAGAAATCACTGCTGCAGGAGAACATGATTGATGTGGTGCAGGCAGTGGGGCCAGCTGGAGCGGTGACGTCATGCTGTCATGGGAAGCCAAAGTGAAAAAAATGATGATGATGACGCATGAAAGAAATAAATAAGTGCAGATAAGAAAGTTGGTGGGAAAGACCAAAACAAAAATGGTAGAAGAACAGCACAGCTCAGAGCTGGAGAGATAGATCATGCTGTCGTCAAACAGACAGCTGTGCTCCAAATAAACAAGCAAAGATCGCCAAGATGAGATGCTGTCTAGCCAGCACGTTAATGTTTAATCTGTCATGTCCCAGCAGACAGCAAACACCCGACAACCCGCAATTTCATTTGTCAGCACCGTCTCTAACAGTCAGCTGTGTCATAGCAATGTTCTGTTGGCTGGAATACTAGAAATCCTGGAGCCGTCATTCATAACTTTGGCTAGAAGCTGTCTCAAGCAGAGTTTCTTTACAGTTTATACATTACACATTTCTCTGTGAAAATTAATATCTCGTTGTATTTGTTTAAGCTTCACGATTATTTCAAAATTTCATATTTGTTTCTTAACTTTTAAAATGAATTTAAAAAATAGAAGTAGCTAAGTCGTTTCCTGACCTTTTAAATTAGTTTTACTGAATACAAGATGGGAAAAAAAACGCTGTAGATGGATAGGACACACACTGAGGAAACCTGCGGAAAACTGAGGAAAACTGAGGAAACATGAGGAAAACGGAGGAAAACTGAGGAAACCTGAGGAAAATTGAGGAAACCTGAGGAAAACTGAGGAAAACTGAGGAAAATTGAGGAAACCTGAGGAAAACTGAGGAAAAATGGGGAAACCTGGGGAACACTGAGACAGTCCTTGTTCTGGAAACTTCAGGTTAAGAGACCATGGGACACACAGAGAAGAGAACTGGAGACAGACATGAAGAAGACATGGAAAGACCTTGAGCTGATGGCACGTGACAGGAAGATTTGGCAGACGTTTCTTGAAGGTCTATGTTCCTTGAGGAGTTGAAAGGTGATAATGATGATGATTTTACGGAACACAAGAGATGGAGAAGTCACAGTGAGACGAGGCTAGAAGTGTGTGATAGATGGAGAAGTCACAGTGAGACGAGGCTAGAAGAGTGTGATAGATGGAGAAGTCACAGTGAGACGAGGCTAGAAGAGTGTGATAGATGGAGAAGTCACAGTGAGACGAGGCTAGAATAGTGTGATAGATGGAGAAGTCACAGTGAGACGAGGTAGAAGAGTGTGATAGATGGAGAAGTCACAGTGAGACGAGGTAGAAGAGTGTGATAGATGGAGAAGTCACAGTGAGACGAGGCTAGAAGGGTGTGATAGTTGGAGAAGTCACAGTGAGACGAGGCTAGAAGTGTGTGATAGATGGAGAAGTCACAGTGAGACGAGGCTAGAAGAGTGTGATAGATGGAGAAGTCACAGTGAGACGAGGCTAGAAGAGTGTGATAGATGGAGAAGTCACAGTGAGACGAGGCTAGAATAGTGTGATAGATGGAGAAGTCACAGTGAGACGAGGTAGAAGAGTGTGATAGGTGGAGAAGTCACAGTGAGACGAGGCTAGAAGGGTGTGATAGTTGGAGAAGTCACAGTGAGACGAGGCTAGAAGTGTGTGATAGATGGAGAAGTCACAGTGAGACGAGGCTAGAAGAGTGTGATAGATGGAGAAGTCACAGTGAGACGAGGCTAGAAGAGTGTGATAGATGGAGAAGTTACAGTGAGACGAGGCTAGAAGGGTGTGATAGATGGAGAAGTCACAGTGAGACGAGGCTAGAAGAGTGTGATAGATGGAGAAGTCACAGTGAGACGAGGCTAGAAGAGTGTGATAGATGGAGAAGTCACAGTGAGACGAGGTAGAAGAGTGTGATAAATGGAGAAGTCACAGTGAGACGAGGCTAGAAGAGTGTGATAGATGGAGAAGTCACAGTGAGACGAGGCTAGAAGAGTGTGATAGATGGAGAAGTCACAGTGAGACGAGGCTAGAAGGGTGTGATAGATGAAGAAGTCACAGTGAGACGAGGCTAGAAGAGTGTGATAGATGGAGAAGTCACAGTGAGACGAGGCTAGAAGAGTGTGATAGATGGAGAAGTCACAGTGAGACGAGGCTAGAAGAGTGTGATCATTGGGTTGTGCTTTTCTTTTTAAAGGGAGTAGTTATAACCAGGGTCGACTCTTAAACTGGGCGAACAGTGTGGCATTACGGGGCATCATCTTAGGAGGGGTGCCGAAATATATCCAATTTTTTTTTTTAAAATGAACATTTAAAAAAAAAAAACTTTTAAAACAGGATTGTTTCGGAATTAAAAGTACGCACTATTACATGGTCTGCCACCAGACGATACATCGTGGACTCAAAACCAGTCCCTCCAGACCCAAGTAGAACATTCCCAATTACGATGGTTTGGTCATGTCTGCAGAATGGAAGAAGATGCGGCTACCACGACAAATATGGGAAACCACGAGCCAGGGATCCAGACCCACAGGACGACCCAGAGTTGGCTGAAAGGACAACATTAGAAAATTACTGAAGGACCGAGGACTAGATTGGAACCAGGCCAGTAGACAGACCGCCGATAGGAGGTTGTAGCGCTTTCTCTGGCAAACCTCTTGACCCCAGAGCAATGTGGAACTGAAGACAGGAACCAGTGGAACAAGAGATGAGAAATAAACGCTGGCGATGGATAAGACACACACTGAACAAAAACGTGTATAGCGTTACAAAGCAGTCTTTGTTCTGAAACCTCCAGGGTAAAAGTACATCAAGAAACATATGGAGAAGAGAGCTTGAGACAGAAGTGAAAATTACGAGTAAGAAAGGACATGAGCTGATGGCACGTGACAGGAGGACTTGGCATATGTTTGTTGAAGGCCTATGCTCCTTGGGGAGCTAAAGGGTTTTGATTGATTGATTGATTGATCATGTGTGTGAGTGTAAATGTTATATAAAAATAGGAAGTGAACAATAACTTTACTATAACACTAGCACGGGAGTCGCGGTAGCACAGTGGTTAGTACACTTTCTTCCTAGCTCGGTGGTCCAGGGTTCGATCTCCAGTTGAGGTGGGATTTTTTAAACTGCAAACGGCTCCGAGGTCGACCCAGCCTCATGAATTGGGTACCAGAACAACTCTGCAAAGGTTAAGGCGGCCACATCACCCTTAGTGGTTAAGAAAATATGGGCCTAACACCATATTCCTAAAATGCCTCAACGGGCGTGTAACGGGATCCTTTACCTTTTTTATAACACTAGCACAGCACGCAATAAATAACACACCTCAATGGGTATGTTGCAGGCACTGGTAAGAAAAAATAGGAAGTAGGAAACTAGACAACAGAAAAACAATAGAAGTAATAAGCTTACCGGGAACTCGAACCCAGGACTATCCGAACGGCACAACCGCTTCGCTACGAGAGTGGATCGTAACTAACCACACTGCCAACTAAGAACCACCAAAATAATTCTTCGTGGACGATGGTCCACGACAATACCACGTAACTACAGAATACTGGACCGAGGAAGGACCCAGACAAATTATAGATGCAATCACTTCCATAGCCTTACTATTCATCAGTATAGGCCAGATAACACGAGATAAAGACCGTAATACTGTGTCTAGTAAATTATAGAAGATATAGGAACTGTAGAAAATAGTTGGTCGGTTTGTATGGCAATGTAAAAAAAAAGAGAGAAACCTGAAGCCTATGAAGGAGCAAATATATAATGCACATAAATTGGTTGTTATAGCACTAGCTCACTTGAGACGAAAAAGTCTTCAACCGGAATAGAAAATACGAAAACATTACGACAAGAAAATTATAAATAAATAAGTAAAAGTAAAATAAGAAATCATTATATTTGTCTGTCTCTCTTGCTGTTTATCTGTCAATCTTCCATCTGTCTGTCTATCTGTCAATCTTCCATCTATCTGTCTATCTATCTGTCTCTATTTCTGGTTGTCTCTCTGCCTGTATATGTGTATGTCCGCCTGCCTGTCTATCTATTTGTTTGCCCATATGTCTATCTATCTGTCTCAGTTTCTGTCTGTTTCACGGTCTGTCTGTCTGTATGTACGTACGTATGCCTGTCTGTCTGTCTATCTATCTATCTTTCTCTGTTTCTATATGTCTACTTCTATTTTCTTCTCGTCTTCCTGCTTCCGTGAAAGCCAGTAGTATATCGATAATCCAGAAATAATCGATTCCACTGAAATTCCCTGCAATTAAATGATTTTTTTTTATAACGCACAGGGCAAAACGCTGGGGGCGGACTAACTCGATTTCTCACTCCAGAGAATACCCTGCACACGCCAGGTTCTTTCAAATCTCCCATCCATTACCACACTTTGGACTTCCACGGTAGCCATGGCGCACAGCCAGCCTGCTCACGTTCATTCACAGAAAATTACCCGGCAGAGAGCACTTATTCGGACATAAGTGAGGTAAACTCAGATATTCTGGGATAGTTCTAAAAATAAGTACGACCTGACACTGCACTTAAGTACTAGTAAGTTTAAAATCACGATATTCAACCTTAAACCACGCGAGATCTCGTGCGAAACAATCTCTCCCTCTCTCTCCCTCCCCCTCTCTCTCTCTCTCTCTCTCTCTCTCTCTCTCTCTGTAAATGTGTGTAACTGTTATCTTACTGTTCATTGTTGGGATTTTACTTTGTTTTATGGTATTTTATGTTTTTTATTTTATTATTTTAAAAAAATTATATTTAAAATGCACGTGTAGGATCAATGGATTCAGTATGGCAGACGAGAGAAAGGATGAGCAGAATGCTAAACCTGCCTGTGTGCCCAATTGTAAACCCTGTAAAGATAAAATTCGTTGGTTCGTTCTATCTGATTCTGCTCTTGATTTAGGGAATTCAAAGAAAAACACACGAAGTCCCTATTCATTCAATTGCAGACTATTAAATATTTCAGGAGTTCTGACTCTATGCCACCCTAATGTGATTTTTCTCGAATTATTGTCTGATTTAATGTATAGGTATTTTGAATTTGTTTGTATGTTTGTTTGTTTGGTTTTTTTTTTAATTATTTGCTTTCATCGTTTTTTTTTTCATTACGTTTTTTCTTTTTCTTTTTTAAACATACATAATTTTGATTATGATTGGGTATGTAAATGTATGCTGTTATATTACCTTCATAATGTTGCATGCCTTTAAATCAATACTTAAAGTACCACTTGAGAATGAAAGGATATATATAGTATGCAAGATAAGTGAGAGTTGTAGGGCAGAATGGTCGACGGGCTTGCGCGAACAGTTCTTTACCCTTTGAAAATACAATTCGTTCGTTCTCTCTCTGTCTGTCTCTGTCTTTCTTTTCTCTTATCTTTCAACTCCCAATGGAGCATAAGCCTTCAACAAACCTATGCCAAGTGTTCCTTCTCAAGCCCCCCCCCCCCCCCCCCCCCCCCCCCCCCCTCCTTTTTGTCTCACACCGTCGACAGACATTTATAATTTAAAATTGGTAGGGGATAAATACGAGCTGTACTCACAGTCTTTGTATAACACCCGTGGAGCATATCATAGGTCTCGCGAGAAGTTGACTTACCTATTAGTTCTCTTCTACAGCTATCATCGAGAACTGTGCAGTTAAATACCTGATTTGTCTTGTGCCATCTCTACCCCTCATTCACCAGTTCTCTTTTCCATTTCTGGGAACTTCTTTCTAATTTTCCATCCAACATCCATCTCGCCACGCCCTTTAACACCCCAAGGAGCATAGACCTTCAACAAACTTATACCATGTCTTCTTGTCCTGTGTCATCAGCTCCAGTTTTGTCCTTGTCGTCCTAGAAATATTCATTTATATCTCCAGTTCTCTTCTCCGTGTCTTTTAGGTCTCGCTCTCTTTTTATTACCCTGGGGGTTCCAGAACAAGAACTGTTCTGTACTACTATCAGTAAGCTTCATCAATGTATGTCCTATACTTTCTTCACATTTTCTACAACTAACATTTCAAGTTGTAATGAGCTCTATCTAATAAGCTTCATCAATGTATGTCCTATACTTTCTTCACATTTTCTACCACTAACATTTCAAGTTGTAATGATCTCTATCTAATCAGTTGCGTTAATTAAAGAACAATTTTATCAATAGCGACTGGAATTTTGTAGTTACGAGTATTTGAAACAATTGTGCTTATCTGTATCAAAACATTATTTATTATTAAAAATGATAAAACGATAACTGAGAAAAAGACAGTCGAGCGACCCAATATACCCTCTAATTTTAATGGCATATGCGCGCAAAATATTTCAAGTGGGTTTTTTTTCCCTCAGTGACAGAAACGTGTGCGCAATAATTTATTTTGTGTGTGAAATTATGAGGCTGAAAGTTTTCTCTTTTTGGTTAATATTGTCATTCCTATAGGCTACTATTGTGTGTCGCATTTCTTTGTGCGCACATTAATTTCTTTTGTGCGCTAATTTATAACCTGTGTGCACATGCACAAGCGCACATCTTAGAGAAAACATTAAAGACATGTATACACTTCGTCCGATACACAGAATTTTAGATGGGACTGAACGCAGAATGATACACAGATGGTCAAACTGACGGACAGAAGGATATATACATCATTTTTTTTACTGGTAAACAATACATGTGTGGCCGGTTTTGGCGACTAATTCATAGATAATGAAATAGGAAAGTAGAGATGCGATTTATTTGATAAATCGAAGATGTCAAATATTGAGAAGTAGTCACTTGTTATTAAACAGTTGAGGCAAGAGTTTACCCTCTTGAGGTGAAGATTCAGGCTACTCACGGCTGTTTGTGCCCTATACCAGAGCGCTCTTTTAGTTTCGGTGACCGGAATTCTGACACCGGGTATAAAATTTTCGTGTACACCGTAAAAGACTATTTAAGTTTTTGGCGGGGAAAATCAGCTGATGTGTGTGTAAAACCAGTAAAATATAAATCATTACACACTCGTTCTGGATAAACACAGCGCTAAAATTCTTTTGTGTACTATAACTTTGTTCTCTGCTCTATTTTTGATTGCATTTTTATTTGTTTGAAATTAGTTTTGACGGAGTTACAGACTTTTGAAAACAGCGTCATTATTTGAGGAAATTCATAAAATAAGTAATCTTTTTATTAATTTAATATCTAAAAATCGGCCCATTCGTTTGAGTTTATAATTATAAAGACTTCTCGAAGGGAAGCTAAAGATTATTTCCACATACTTTTTTTTTTTTTGGTTTCATATCTTGAGAATGTGTGGTAGTCAGTTTTGTGAGTTTGGCATTACAAGAACAAGCATATTGTCACCAGATTTTATAGCATTTAAATTACTGTAAACGCATTCCTGATACGCACAAATCTTAAATAAGGTTGTAACAAAATAACTTTGTAAAGCACCATCTGTTTTTGCATTTTCATTCATTTATAATGATATTTAGCTACGTATATAAGCGTCAGAAAACATGTAAATCTATAGATAGATTACTTCTACATACTTTGTTCTATCTTTCAAGTCTTGTTAATCTTGTATTTATAATATGAATTTTTTTTTTTTAATTGTGTGTGAGATAAGGACTGTTCCATTAGTGTTCTTTGGTAGACAATCCTGTGCACACGACGGCTGCCAAAGAATTCTAAGTAACTGTTTGTATATCTTCTTTCATTCACAGATAAAACATTCTACATCCTGGTGTTAGACTTGATAGTCCCAAATATTCCTCTATCTTTATACATACACAAGTAAACTATACTACATAACAACGAAATGGAACATACTGTTTTGCATCATATGAATTGTGCCAGTGCACTGTGCAGAGCCTGTGGCAAGAGAGCATTAACTTCCAAAACAACACGTTCAATTCAGAAAGCGCTGAACTGTTCTAAATTACGCTAATGATCTGTTCTTTGTGTTTGGAATTAACGTATCAGATGATAAACCCACACAGCATTCGACTATATTTTGTAAGAAGTGTTACTTACGAATACAAAATTCAAAAAGGAGGCAAAATGAGAAGTGTCTTGAAACAGCCAAGTTACTATCGGAAAACAGTCAGCACATCTGGAAAGACTAAAAGCATAATTTAACTATAAGTGAATGTCAACTGTGCAATTGTGTTGCAAAGACATCTTTTGGTGTTTTAAAAACAAAAAGCTGCTCTATCCCCTGTAATGTTCTTTCTGACCCCTCCATGTCTAGTCAGTCATTTAGCTGTAGTCAGGATAGCTCTGTACAGTAGGAGGTTGATGTGCCTGCCCACATTAGTGATGATATTGTTCAACTGGAGGTTGATGTGCCAGCTCACATTAAAGGCGATACCATTATTCATTTGGAGGTGGATAACACTACTCACCCAAGCATGCCAGTTTTTGTTGCCACATCTACACCTACCAAGTCAGTTATACATACGACAAGTACATCCACCTCGCCTGTCTTCAAAAGCGACATCACAGTACAACAGTTACTTGCTAAGCCACCTTCACAACCACTAACACAAAAGGAAGAACCCCTATTCACATCCATTGTTAGAAAAAAAACTAGAAACAGCAAAAAGTAATATCATAAAATGCAAAACCAGAGGACAGCCTATTGTACTACAAAAACTAATTAAACATAGAAGAGAAACATCAGTCACCAGAACGCCAACAAACGTAAGCGATCTCAATTGCTTCACACTGTTAGAAAAACATATTGCTGGAACATCAACTGATTCATTAGACCTGCAGCAGGCACATGAACTACAACGCTGTTCAGAAACGTCACGTCAGGAAATTTGCAGGAAAGCAGGCATTGAAAGTAGAGTTAGAATATCCAAAGAATTAGCAATAGCCATGAAGGAAACAGTAGGTCTTACGTGGGCACAGCAGAGAAGATTGAAAATTGAAAGACGCGCCAGAGGTATTAAAAATATAACTTCACAATTAAAATTTATAATGGAAACTCATTTGTTACAAATTTCTCCATCTGTGAATGTACAGATTCATCCT
This sequence comes from Oreohelix idahoensis, assembly GCA_024509875.1. Classification (NCBI taxonomy): domain Eukaryota; kingdom Metazoa; phylum Mollusca; class Gastropoda; order Stylommatophora; family Oreohelicidae; genus Oreohelix; species Oreohelix idahoensis. The sequence continues at coordinate 70,565 of JAMPIV010017809.1, read as the reverse complement.
ATAAAAAAAAAAGGAAGTGTGAATGATAATTGAGCGAAATTTTGGGGCTAGAGCAAATTATGGCAGTTGTTGCTTGAGATTGACAGAATTAACAGAGTGTGGAAATCATTTAATAGATGTATTTTTTAAATACACCTATTTATCTATTAAATTGAACATTTCGTTTTACTCATGACCATACTTATTTTTACATGACCATCGTGATGTATGATTGAGATAATTGTTAGCTCTCATGTTTTTGGGGACAATTGGGTGTGTTATTTTAAGGTAATAAATGTGGACTTGCAATTTAATGTTTCAATAATTAATGTTTGACGCATGAAACCAAAACAAAACTTTGATATCCATTTTCTGCAGGTTTTCTACTTTTGATTTCTGTAATTTGTTATGCATGTCGATTGTGACCGATTTAGTGAAAATTGCATTATAAACAAACCATAACAAAATATAAAAAAAAAAACGTAAATTTTACACTATTTCAGACTATTATATCTTCTGTTCTAATTGTGATAAAATGTTTGTTCTTGTTCTAAAATTTACTCTAACATTTCTAGTCTAGCGTTACGCAAAATTAAAGCCGGTATTTATAATAATAAAGTAGCCTAAAAACATTAATTAAGCCCTATCAAAAGTAAAATCCGCCACCTTTTTTTCCAGTTAGGAAGTTACCACGTGACCTCTGACACGATAGCTATAAATAGCGCGGTCGGGGAAAAAGGGGAAATAACTAAAAGATCGCTGGCAAACAGCCGTGTACTCGATCTGTGTAGAACATTCAGGAAGTTTTAATCACATGGGGTGAGCTAATGTTCACGTGGGGTGAGCTACGTTCACGTGGGGGTAAGTGAAACAAAAAAGACAACGCATCATAGTGTTGGGCACGGCTGTTTGTGCCCTATACCAGAGCGCTCTTTTAGTTTCGGTGACCGGAATTCTGACACCGGGTATAAAATTTTTGTGCACCGTAAAAGACTATTTAAGTTTTTGGCGGGGAAAATCAGCTGATGTGTGAGTAAAATCAGTAAAATATAAATCATTACACACTCGTTCTGGATAAACACAGCGCTAAAATTCTTTTGTGTACTATAACTTTGTTCTGTGTTCTATTTTTGATTGCATTTTTATTTGTTTGAAATTAGTTTTGACGGAGTTACAGACTTTTGAAAACAGCGTCATCATTTAAGGAAATTCATAAAATAAGTAATCTTTTTATTAATTTAATATCTAAAAATCGGCCCATTGGTTTGAGTTTATAATTATAAAGACTTCTCGAAGGGAAGCTAAAGATTATTTCCACATACTTTTTTTTTTTTGGTTTCATATCTTGAGAATGTGTGGTAGTCAGTTTTGTGAGTGTGGCATTACAAGAACAAGCATATTGTCACCAGATTTTATAGCATTTAAATCCCTTTAAACGCATTCCTGATACCCACAAATCTTAAATAAGGTAGTAAAAAAATAACTTTTTGTAAAGCACCATCTGTTTTTGCATTTTCATTCATTTATAATGATATTTAGCTACGTATATAAGCGTCAGAAAACATGTAAAGCTATAGATAGATTACTTCCACATAATTTGATCTATCTTTCAAGTCTTGTTAATCTTCTATTTATAATATGAATTTTTTAAAAATTGTGTGTGAGATAAGGACTGTTCCATTGGTGTTCTTTGGTAGACAATCCTGTGCACACGACGGCTGCCAGCGAATTCTAAGTAACTGTTTGTATATGTTCTTTCATTCAAAGTTACAATGCAGGTAGTAAATTTAGAGAAACCAAATTCTAAATCTAATACCATCCTTTTATCAATGGCTAGAGTCAGAGATACATATGATAATTTAGAAATATTTATGAATGGCATGAAAGCTCAGATAGAGTCACTAAAATATATAGAGTGGGATGGTAAACAAGTTGTTGTTTTCTTATTCGGGGATTATTTCCTTGTTTTGCTGGAGACACCACAGACATGGGTATATTCCTTGAGCTCCAGACAAACCAAACATTTTCATCAAAGACATCCAGAGAGCATACAACTTGCAAACCAAGAAGTTTGGCCATGTTGATAAGAGATTACAATAGATATATGAAATATGGGAAAGGGAATAAAAGGCAAGTGGCACATTACCATAATTGTTTACACAAACCAATGTTAGAGATTGAAATTGAAAATGTAGCTCCTCCTTACCTTCATATTTTATTAGGCATTGTTTTGAAACACCACAGACTTCTAGAACAGGTAGCTGATACAATAGACGCAAAGATATTTGAGAATTCGCAAGAGATACATGCAAACATTAGTACTTTTAAGAACTTGAAGAGATTTAGTAGGAACTGGAAATAGGCAGAAGAATTAGGAGCTAAAATTGAATTTTTCAGGTAGTTATTGAACTTTGTGAGGATAAGGAGGAGACAGATAATTTTAAAGTTAGACTTGAAAATGCACAAGATGCGCTGGCCAAACTTCAGTTTCAAGATCTGTGTACTAGGTCTGGTCCAGTTTGCTCACACATGGACAAGGTACTAGCCAAACACAAAATCATACTTATAATAGCAGAGCATTTATAGGGAATCACTGCCACAGATATCTCACACAAAAAGTTTATAAAGATCTTACAAGAGCAATCATTACACAAACACTGAAAATTACAGACAAACAAGATATAACTAACATAGCTTTTATTGCCCAAGAACAATTCAACTCACTGAAAGAAGCATTTGAGAAAGTACACAACAAAATATCACACAGTAAACCAATTAGTAAAGAATCAATAACAGCATCGATAGAGACTTATATGTCTTTGTTCAGAAAGCTATTCCCTAGTAAGACAATTCATAAACAGCACATATTAGAAAAACATTGCGCAGACTGGATCAGAACTCATGATGTATGATTGAGATAATTGTTAGCTCTCATGTTCTGGGGACAATTGGGTGTGTTATTTTAAGGTTATAAATGTGGACATGCAATTTAAACTTTCAATAATTAACGTTTGACGCATGAAACCAAAACAAAACTTTGATATCCATTTTCTGCAGGTTTTCTACTTTTGATTTCTGTAATTTGTTATGCATGTTGATTGTGACCGTTTTAGTGTAAATTGAATTAGAAACAAACCATAACAAAATCTTAAAAAAAAACCGTAAATTTTACACTATTTCAGACTATTATATCTTCTGTTCTAATTGTGATAAAATGTTTGTTCTTGTTCTAAAATTTACTCTAACATTTCTAGTCTAGCTTTACGCAAAATTAAAGCCAGTATTTATAATAATAAAGTAGCATAAAAGCAATTCAAACATGTTTTGGGGACAATTGGGTGTGTTATTTTAAGGTAATAAATGTGGACTTGCAATTTAAACTTTCAATAATTAATGTTTGACGCATGAAACCAAAACAAATCTTTGATATCCATTTTCTGCAGGTTTTCTACTTGTGATTTCTGTAATTTGTTATGCATGTTGATTGTGACCGATTTAGTGAAAATTGCATTATAAACAAACCATAACAAAATATAAAAAAAACGTAAATTTTACACTATTTCAGACTATTATATCTTCTGTTCTAATTGTGATAAAATGTTTGTTCTTGTTCTAAAACTTACTCTAACATTTCTAGTCTAGCTTTACGCAAAATTAAAGCGTGTATTTATAATAAAAAAGTAGCCTAAAAGCATTAATTAAGCCCTATCAAAAGTAAACATCGCCACATGTTTTTCCCATTAGGAAGCTGACCACGTGACCTCTGTCAAGTGGGCTATAAATAGCGCGGTCGGTGAAAAAGGGGAAATAACTAAAAGATCGCTCGCAAACAGCCGTGTGGGGTCTTTTCTGATCCAATTGTCAACTAGCGAAGACGATGTAACTCAACGTGGTGAGTGCAGGAATTGTTGCCTTGTGATTTTCGTGCAATAGCGAATCTGTAGAAACAGAAATCACATGTTTACTGAAACATTTATAAACTTTTACGCCTCTTTTAGCACTGATAGAAATTCGTTTACAGCAGTAATGTCAGTGCTAGGAACCAACGTAGCACTAGAAGGGTATCAACCTTGAAAAAAACTAAGATTCCCGGTGTCGAACGGTTATACGTAGACAACCCAGCTACGATAATTTCAAGCATCGCCCAAGAACATTGAATTGAGTTTTCTTAGTATAAGAAGGTGTAGTAAAATCTGCGAGAATAATCGCTCATTTTATTAAGATTTTAGTCATAAAATGATAATAAATAAACCCGCCCGATTGTGTCTGACTGTGATCCTCTCACACGCCAGCATAGCACTGAATTTTGTGCCGTGGACCAGCTTAGAACCGACCCCGCCGTTTAAACCTACTCGCTTTCCTTGTGACGTACATTTTTAACATTTTGCCCGATCTGATAGAGACTGCGGCAAGACTTACAATTAACGATTTTACGGAAGTGTGCCACCAAACTACTGTCTGAATTAACGTAATATTTTGACTTTAACTCTGGTAATAAGTAGTAATCCTTACATTTTTTGGTAGTGTAACACGAGACGATCCCAATATTTAACGCCTATTCAAATACCCGTCGCTCAAAACCCCGCTTCGCTTGACACATTATGCCATGCATATATACACGCGGTGGCAAAGCCAACAGAAGCAAACACGCAGACAAATTTTATTTCCTCCTCGCGGTAGTATTACTGACGTCACTAAAACAAGTAGTTATTTGAAAATACATGCTAGCGAGAGATGAAGGGGGGAAAAGATGGCCGTCTTGTGTAAAATTTTTATTTGACGATTGACCGTGACAAAATTGAAAATCTAAACCATAATGAAACTGACCATAAAAATCAAATGGTAGTATAGCTTAGAGTCCACTGAGCAAGAATATGTTTTAAATAATATGGTAGTCCAAATATTAGCCAAGTTATTGAGAAAATACTAAATGTCTACGGACGCGCGACCAGACAGACTGTTGTTCCTGCTTGTTTTTTTCATAACGTTAGTGGGGACGGTAGCTTAGAAAAGAGGCATTGAGGTACATTCAAATTCGCTTGGGTAACAAGAGTATAGGAGGGAAAGGGGAGCGGTAGGAAAATTGTTCCCAAAAGCTAACATCTTTTTGTATTGGCATAACTAAAGCAGGCTGGCCAATCGACTACCAGACGCAGATTTTATTTGGAATTATTTTTGTTTTTCAAAAACTACATTTGAATTCTGGTGGTCGCAAGCTTTCGATTGGCCAGTGCTAATAAATATTAGCAAAAAGCCTTCGCTGCTCATTGCCAGTTGAACAAAACTTTTCATTCAAATACGCTGAGATCAGCTGTGTTAATTTTAAAATTAAATAAAGAAGTATTCACAGTCTGGACAGTGCAGAAGAAACTGAGGCCACTTCTTTGCAAGTCAGCGTCATTTGTTTATATTTCTTGAAATTTGTGGTAAGAATGCTTTATGAATTACTATGTTTAATCCCACTGCCAAAGTTAGATACTGCTACTGGGAAAAGTGAAGGACGTGCCGGGAGCAGACATTGTTGAGTCCTCACATTGAACTGTATCTAACTGATGTATGTTGTCATGATTGTGTTTTCATATTATTGCATTAGGATATTAGTAAGCCTCTGTGTTCCATGAACACTGTTTAACATGCCTGAAGCATTTATATTTAAAAAGGAAAAGAAGAGAAAATCATACAAAAGGAAATGTGGTTACTCCACATTATTTTATTGAGGAAAACTATGTAAACGTACAGTGGCGTATCTGCCATAGGGACCTGAGGTGTGGTCACAGCAAGGTGGGAGTCATTAAAATTAGGGGCGAGTGCACCTGTAATGCACGCGAGGCTGACCCCATAGCACCGTAGGAAAATAATAAATATAATAAGTGATCAGATATAAAAGGCCAGGGTGTCCTTTTGTTGCAGAGGTTTTATTTCCTGTTGCCAGCTGGTAACAGGAAACCTGCTGTGTGAGAATAAAGCCATCAAGTCTCCAACCATTCGTTTATGCTGTCAAAAGATAACGGGAGGAGCTTGGGCATTTTGAGAGATCGAGATTTTCTGCAACTTCATACTTTATTATCATTCTACCAGGAATCCCAGGTGATGTGTTGAGCATCTGGGTATACCTGACACTTTCGTTTAATAAACACTGGTATTTCAAATCATACTCAGGAAGTTTATGGGGTATGATGAAACTACAGCCCCTCATACACAGTGACTCTCCCTCTTAGATGAATAAAGTGTAAGCTGTGAACATTCCAACATGAAAGATATATATTGACTTTATAGTTAGTGGACAAAGAGTCCAGATATTTTTAGTTGATCTTTTCTGTAAACTATCTTGTCCTCATGTTCAAAGACCTGTCCAAAAGATATGGCTGGACAGGCAGATTAAATTGTACAGAAAAAATATTCATTTTAAAGAAAAACTTAACCACTGGTTTTATTCACTTCCTCATAGTAAATTAAAGTGTTTTTGTGTTGTGCACCATCATTTCATTTCTCCCCTAGACACTAGGTACATCATACACCAGACACTAGAGCCAAAATAGTGACCGTGTGAGATCTAGGGAGGTAGCGTTAGGTTCCCTGCACATAATTCATCATCATCATTTATAGAGTCAGGGGCCTACATGTGCTTGACCTCACACGGTTAATACATACACGGATTTCATTCTTTTAGGATACCATCATAACCTCCCCAGCAAATCAAACTTTGCTACAGAAGGAGAGTTCAAACTACAGAGTAAACGAACAGGTTCTACGTAGACGCACATTAGTCAAGAGATTACCTATGACCAGTGACGAAGCAGTGAGATTGTGTAGGTTGAATGATCCAGATTACTTGTAACGTTTGAATACAGATGTCTATGTTTTTTTCTACTTTACTGTACATTCGTTTGAAGATTAGAAGTACTAATAAAACCATCAAAACCCATAGTGAGTTAACTAAAAGCAGTGTCAATGGGCAGTGATGTCATGTTAATGATAAACAGGAAGAAGGTGATATGACAGTCTATATTAAATACTAGATGCGATGACGAACATACTATTACTGATCATGTGTAGTCTAAACTACAATCTGTAGAACCATCACTGGTCACACAGGTAATAGAAATATAAGGAGACCAACACATGGAGAAGAGAACTGGAAACAGACATAAACAGGATATAGAAGACATAGAAATATAGAATGGATGGTACAGGACAGAAGGCTTAGCAATGTTTTTATTGAAGACATTTGCCTTATGTGGCACTGAAAATAATTGATTAATTTGTTTAAACTGTATGCCTAATATAAAATGTCAGATAGTGCTCTATTCTCGTGATCGACATGACCAGTCTTTAGAAACGAAGGCTAAGAATACAATTGGCTGGGGTTGCCTGGGTTGTTTCGAGTTAAGTGAAAATAGACGTAAACATGTTTCGAGTTAAGTGCACTCCAGTGTACACTGTGGCCTAATATAAAATACTATGCCAGAGATGACGCTGGAATACAAAAAACGGTGGAACTACTGCAGGTCATCATAACCTCAGCAATTACAGCAGCTAAAATAAACAAGAACCATTTTGAGGAAATAAAACAGAACAATAAACACAGAGTACCCAATCAGGAAATAATCCACAGAATATAAAAATAACTACTGATGCAACCAATAGATTCACTCACATGTCTAATGGTTGAAAGGAGTGACGCGGTGCGGGAAAACGTAGCGAACACCGAACGAAAAAATAAGAAATTCCCTCAATCATAAGCTCGTCGTCACCTCAGATTATTTGAATAGATCCATTAAATTGAACACTTGTGTTATACGAGATGTCCTCTATTGTTATATTTCCAAATGGTGCACTAGATAAGACGTGACCTTGAGAGGTAGTGCTCTTTGATTCTGAATTTTTAGGCTCAAAATTTGAGGTAATGTTTGTGTTAGTGACGGAATGAAGGATCCATGATGCTCTGTAGAATCGGAGACAAACATATGATAAGACAACCTCAAATACTTCGAAGTTTTCGTCAAAAAGTGTGTTCGCATGTATATGCATATCCTATATATAAAATCCAAGTTTTTTTTCTGTCAGTACGTAACGCTAATGGATGCAACTTTGGTTGACAGACATTAATTGTATTGTTTCCCTTATATGTACTCTCCCGAAAATAGTAACACTTACCAAAGAATGCGCAAATGACGGTGTGCACAAAAATATTTATAGAATGTGTGATCCCGTATACACACATTGGGATCCTCGCTGCTGCTACGTAGTTCGTGTACTGTGGTGATGCACAGTGGTTTTTAAAAATACTTTTGAATAAGTAAAATTGCCGTAGGTATTGGTGCTTTTGAATTTATATAATTCCCGTCTTATGACGGGCTTTTACACGAGTATATATATATATATATATATATATATATATATATATATATATATATATATATATATATATATATATATATATATATATATATATATATATATATATATATATATATTATATATATATATATATATATATATCATGGCTTATTGTCAATACACCATGAAAAAACATGTAAGGCTTGCGTGCTCTTTTAATGAGTGTTAAATTTAGCTGTCACCGTGCATTACGCACCTTTCCCGTATGTGCCCAAAAAAGGTGACTGGATCGGTCCGTTCTTCGTTAACGAACGAACGAATTGTATTTTCAAAGTGTTAAGAATTGAGCACGCAGGCCCGTTTGACATTCTGCACCTCCTCTCTCTCTTTCTCTCACTCGCGCACTCTCTCTCTCTCTCTCTCTCTCTCTTTCATCACGCATAATGTATCCTTTCATCCTCACATTTACTTTGAGCATTATATAGGCAGTGTCATTATACAAGTAATATAATAGCATACATTTGCAATATCCAATCATAATCAAATTTTAGCATGTTTAAAAAAAAACATAACGGAAAGTAATTAAAAAAAACAACTATTAAAAAACACAACGATCAAACAGACAAAATTCAACCATCCATACAGTAAATCAGACACAATGATTTGAGACATAATCAGATTAGGGTGACATGATATAAGAATTCGTGAAATATTCGAACAGTCTGCTATTGAATGACTAGGGACTCGACGTGTTTTTCAGTGTATGCGAGATATTTTACAGAGGTTATCGGCTTTGAGTCCCATAGAGATACTTCCGTAGGAAGTTAACTGTTAACGCCTTCACAATTCACTCTCTACGACTGTATCTGTCATGGGACTCAAACTACGTTTCATGTAGAAAACTAGTAATATGGAGATGTGATGTATAATTTCTTTCAGTATGACGATTCATTTTCTTCCGTATTTGGCATTTTCACACCATTATGACTCATTTCTACCTGTCAGAAACGCTAGCTTGTTCGCTTCGGTGGTTCCGCCAAATCGTTCAACAATTGTATGTTGAATTTTACAATTTTTATACATTTTCTCCGTTGCTATCCTCATTTATAGGGGTTTTTAAAAAAAAAGGAGGGGGGGGGGGGGTGGGGGGGGAGATTAACTCAGACCAAATGAAAAATCCAATGAAATCTGGAAAAATATTGTAGGTTCAGTAAAAGAGAATTTAATATAGTGCAAACATAAATCTAAAGCGGATACGACATCAAAGACAGACAACAAAAGAACAACTCATGGCATCAGTACGTGAGAAAGAGTTACAGCGCTAAATGTGGATCAGTTTTATTCATTAACAGAGCAAAACAATGAAACTCCGTCTAACAACTTGACCCCTGGGAGGAGGGAAATCGCAGAATAATCTTTGTTTGCCCAGTTTCAGCAATCGAAAAATCTAAATAACTGTGGCCTAGCGGTGGTCTTGGCATAAAATCTAAATTTCTTATCTGTGACGTGTTTCAGCAGATGACGGGATAAAGAGAGTTAATAAAGAGAGTCGATGAAAACTTGTAGATAAAAGACAGGTGTGGGAGAATGGTGCAGCGAAAATAAATTAAGAAAGATTGAAGAAATATAAAAGAGGAGTAGATCTGAGAAATAGACAAAGATGAAAAGGAAGGACAAAACCTATTTGCCCTTTCTCCTATCTCTGTGACGAGGAAGGAACACGGAGAGCAGGAAATAATATTTTAAAATCGTTAATCATAAAAATAATAATAAAAACAACAACGATTATGATATCATCATCTCATTTTTTTTGGATCCATCTGGAACACAGGACTTATGTCGCAGGCTGCCACATAAGATATTCTGGCTACCTCCTGATCTATAGTGTCCCAGGTTCTAAGCTCTCGTGATTAAAGCCTCTTCAGTTTTATAATGTCTAATGGCATTACTACCTTGCACTCTTGCTTCGTGGGACAGTGACGTTCTCAACACAAAGATTTATAATACAGTTTATTCTCACAACGCATGTACAGAGTTTCATGTGGAAAGTACCCCATATGACATTTTCGCGGAGTGGAACAAAATTGCTCAGCGTTTAAACGTACGAGGGGCGTTCAGAAAGTAATGCACCACATCGTTTTTTTCAGGAGCTGTTTATTCAAAAAGCATGAAATTTATACACAGTATACATGGATATGTCATGTAAACATCTGTATTATTCAACATAATCCCCATCAACTTGTACGGCTTTATGCCAGCGCGAAACAAGTGCATGTATTCCTAGCCCGTACCAGATTTTGTCTTGATCATGTAGCCATTTCTTCGCTTCATGCATGACTCCTTCATCATCTTCAAACCTTGTCCCACGGAGTGCATCTTTAAGTGGACCAAATAGATGAAAATCATAGGGTGCCAAATCGGGACTATAGGGTGGATGGGGTAGTACAGTCCAACCCAATTTGGTGATTGCTTCCCGTGTTGCCAGACTTGTGTGAGGTCGCGCATTGTCGTGAAGGAGAAGCAGGTCTGCTGGATTCTTGTGCGGCCGAACTCTGCAAAAACGTTGATTTAGTTTTTTCAATGTCTTAATGTAAGCTTGCGAATTGATTGTCTCTCCTCTTGGCATAACGTCCACAAGAATCACACCTTCAATGTCCCAAAAGACAGTGATCATGACCTTTCCAGCTGAAGGAATTGTCTTGAATTTCTTTCTTCGTGGTGATTGCGGATGATGCCATTCCATTGACTGTCTTTTTGTCTCAGGTTCAAAATGATGTGCCCAGGTTTTGTCACCTGTAACGATCTTAGCCAAAAAGTTCTCTCCATCAGCATTGAAACGCTCAAACAATTCAGAAGAAATTGCTTTCCTTTGCAATCGGTGATCATTTGTGAGACTTCGAGGAACCCATCTTGCGCAAACCTTAGAAAATCCGAGAGTTTTTATAACTGCATTTGCACTACCAATGCTGACTGACAGCTGTAAGGCCAATTGTTGAGTAGTGATTCGCCTATCTGTAAGAATAATGCCCTCAGCGCATTTCAACATTTCTGCGTTGGTGGCTGTGGCAGGACGTCCACAGCGCGGCTGATCAAGCAGCTCCGTATCTCCACTTCCTGATTCTTTGATTCTCTGAACCCAGCGACTGACTGTACTCCTGTGGACTGCAAAACTTCCATATACATCACATAGACGCTTGTGAATGTTCACAACAATTTCCTTTTCTGCAACGAGAAATTCTATCACAATTCGCTGCTTATAACGCAAGTTGCTAACACGCTCCATTTCAACGGTTTAGGGCAGCCGTATTATTTGGCCAGTTACGGTGCAATTTAGTGCACACAATTGGCACATGCCATATTTGAAGTGTGCAAAATTTCATGCTTCTATCTACATTATTAGCTGAGAAAAACGATGTGGTGCATTACTTTCTCAACGCCCCTCGTGTGTTATCTCAATTTATCACGTGCAAGGACATCTCTATTTCTTATAAACGCTATCTTGACATTAACAACTGCTCATCAACTTTGATTTTGTAGAAGCAACAAAGTAAGTGTCTTCTATGCCAATCTGTCTCTTTAACCCACTTTGATATTTTACTGGCGACCTCCGGTGATGAAAAATTGAGCCAGTCATAAAGGGTTTCTTCAGCTTCAACAAAATGTATCAATTTCTTCATCAACGTATCTCTCATGTTTCTTCATCTTTATCATTGAACAATAAGCGCTGAGTTTCTCATACATGAAATAATGACTTTGTCTACATAAACGATACCATATGCCGACTTCAACAGTTTAACATCTCATATCGCGTTCATTTTTTATCAGGTGTCATGAAACGTGTGTGTAAACGTACTTCTTTGTTAATACATATGCACTGTCAATCCACGTTCAACAGACTGAGATAGATTAAATTACACGAAATATACGCCATCTTGTTCCCCCAAGATGACGGCAGACCGAATAAAATTAGGCATAAGCCCTGTATTTTGGGACTCGGTCACGGAATGTACGAAACCACCGAGAACCAATCAAAAGAGTTCCTTACGCACTGGCAGATTCCTTGCGTCTACCTATATAAACGGGCGCATTTTATTTAAAAAAAAACGCACACAAACACGAAGGCCAGCACGACCGACTGGGGAAAGAGAAAGCTGTCAACATTGATATATTGCTTACCGGGCACTCTTGCTTCACTAAAGTCGAGTCCAAATCTGGCTTGTATTAATCTTAGAGGGTAGGTAAACTTACTATAAACTTGTAGGAGAATAGGCCTACATCAGATATATAATGATTGTATTTGTTGTGTCATTTATACTACCTACACCTGTATATATTTAATTTATTTTGTTTTACTATGAATGTATCAGGTATACTGATTGTATCTTGGGGAATTAGGTATAATGATTGTATTTCCTGGTATGATTGTAGAAGAAGAAAACCAACCTGAATATAACCTTTAGGACTCATATAACTACAACAGTATTGTTAGGATATATTTTACCAGCCAGTATAGCACTTATCAGAGATGGCCTGGTATATTATGGGTGGAAGGAAAACTTAAACCTAGCTGTACAAATTATTGGATGTATCAATGTATTGAATTATTAGAAAGAACGTTTTGCAAGTAGACACCTGTCTTGTCTCGCTATTGCTAAATCATACTCAGCCATGTTGTCATTCATCCTACATGCAGACACCTGAGACACGCTTATCTCATATACACTAGAAATAGGTGGGCTTGATGACAGAAATTAGCCCCTATTTTTGCCTTGTTACATACAGGTTTATTCGTGTCATCCAACCTGAGGTCGTATGTTCGAGTCAATCCAGCTGCCAGGAACTTCGCAGGAGCACAGTAATTGTACCGGAGCTACATCCTTAGTCCCCCTCAGTCTTGGGTGGGCTAAAGGAACGATCATCAGCGGGTGTTGTGTGCAACAAATTAGGAAGGACAGAACTGTTCTAAGAGATGAATACACATTAGTACCATTTCCGTTGGCAATTGTGAGCATTTAACTGTCAATGACTGTGGTAAGTTGGGATTATATAATATAGTTATAGGGGACTTAGTGTACTGACTGAGATCAGCTGTGAAGATATCTGTATCTAATAAGTGTGGTGTGTTACAGATGACTGTCGTGAAACATTCTAAATCCACATATCTAAATTAAAAAGTAAATGTAAAGCCTAACGAATTAATTCACTAAAAGGAAAGAAGAATGGTAAAAGAACAGTGCGGTCACAATAGCGTACGCCTGTATTATAGAACGTCATACTAGTTAAACAAGAAAACCCCTTTTTATGCTCCGTCTGCATAATTGTAACGCTTTCACGTTTGCTAGTAAAGCCTACTGCATCAAATACACGCGTTTCTAAAAATAAAAATGGTACTGTGTTTCTTAGAAAACCTTGATAGACACACTGCGTAATGACCTAGATTAATATTACATTAATGTCATTTTATGTACTACGTAAACGAAAAGACAGACGGGCTTAGAAGAGAGAGAGAGAGAGAGAGAGAGAGAGAGATGTACGGAGGAACGCATGCAATACTACCACGCCGTCTCGCGATTTAAAATTAATGCCACCCCACGCGAAAGGCATGCAGGCTTGCTTTTTTTCAAATAAACAGTGACAAAAAACACTACCAATACGAGGTAAGGTTTTAAAAAAACATGGTTAATGCTTATTAGGAAACATGACACAATACTGTTTTACGTCTGAAATCCTGTCATTAGCCTGACAGTACAGAAGACACCCCATCGTATAGAAGTGAGCGGGTGGTAGAAGAAAATACATATTTTGAACGCAGTCACTTAGCTCCATTAAACTTATATATTTGGGTGCCTTAGGACTTGCTGACAAAGAATATGTTAGGTGTTAAGCAAATAGTCTAATAATTAACAAATTATAGCCAAAATACTATAGTGGTGTTGTCTGACAACACAGGATCATATTTGCTCATAATGGCGTGTTTGGACACTGCTTTAGAGGAAATGAGGCCACCACGTAAAATCCGATTTGATTGGCTAGAATAATATGTAAGGCTAAACATGATTAGTCGATTGCAAATACTATTTTTGGTTGTTAATGGAAACGATAGGAAGGGTACTTTTTTCAAAGGCTTTTGTAAACATGGTCTCATTGGCTAGACCATTTAATATAGTCAATTAGGAGCGTCTGTTCAGTGCCACTTTGTGAAAATAAAATTTGTAGAAGCAAGTGCGTTGAGAACCAGCTCATATATTTCTAATAAAAGCCTGGGACAGAGGCAGATCGGAATTGTGCCATAACACATCGCCAGTCAACGTACTTGTTTAATATTTCCTTGAATTGTGGTAAGCTAGACATATTTGATATCTTTTTTGATGAAAATTGAATGTGAATTGATAATTTATGTCTGTATGTGTGTGGTTCAGTAACAAACATGAGGCAAAGCCTAGATATTGCTCCCCCATGAACAAAACTTGTCGGAAAGGAGTATAACTGCATGGGATTGCCAAATAGTACTATGACACCTATCTTATTGAATAGAAGGAAATAATGCTGGAATTGCAGAGGCGTTGTAACCATTAGGGAGAGGAATACTGGTGTATATTGATACATGAGAAGCTAGCAGTTGGTCTACAGCGCTGAACTCGGTGTTTGTTATGTATTGTGCTTCAGTGTGGAAATAGATTATAAATTAGTTCTGAAGTAGGAGGTACAGCCTTCTTGTTTCAGGGACCGTGGTACTAAAGTATTAAAGCAGCACCTGGTCTGAGTTTTGCTGAATCCAGAGGCTGGTAGCATACTCCTTGGTCAAGATATCGACCAGTGTTGTTTCTCAAGAAAACGGTGAAGCAAGCGAGCAGTGGAGACTGTTTCCTGCCGCCCACACAGAAGTTAAGATTTCGTTGGCCAGAGCAGCTCAATCTTGTGTATACCCCCCTCTAAAAGTGACTGTACATTAAATCAAGAGGGACAATTATTTGTTTCAAATAAAAAGAAACTGTGAACCTTTCCAATATTATTTCCACCAGAAACAAACACTTGAAGTCATGATGACAAACAACAACCTAGCTTGAAAAGCCAGTATTACCTCATAGTACTACATCACAACTTACACACATATTGTAATAATAATATATGTCAATACAAAGATCCTATCTATAAATTGTGTACATACAACTTGTGATTACATTTGATTGTGATTCCTGGTTCACTTTGTAGTTGAATCAGGATATCTATTATTGAAAGGAATTAATACATATTTTAAAAGTTAACACTTGACTTATTAAGATAGTCTTATAGAGTGTTCTATGTATGTGAGTGTCACAGTGTTGTAAAGTATTGTGGATTAAATTAAATTGTTTATCTGTCTGTTGGTTGTTGTGAACATACACTTCATCACTATCATAACCCTAGACATTCAACGTAGTCATCACAATATTCCAGAATAAGTCTGACTGAGGTCTAAATGTGGTAGCAAAGTAAGGTCATCTGTAATACACCACACTTATTAGATACAGATACCTTCACAGCTGATCTCAGTCAGACTTATTCTGGAATATTGTGATGACTACGTTGAATGTCTAGGGTTATGATAGTGATGAAGTGTATGTTCACAACAACCAACAGACAGATAAACACCTAAGTTAAGATCCTCAACAAATTGACAACAATATGACAGTCACAAACAACTAACACTCTAAAGATTATCTTATTAAGTCAAGGGTTAAATTTTAACAAATGTATTGAATTTTTTTCAATAAATAGATATCCTGATCCTACTACACAGTGAATCAGGAATCACAATCAAATGTAAACACAATGTTTATGTACAAAATTTTATACAAAGGATCTTTGTCCCGACATATAATATTATTATAATATGAATGTAATGTTGTGAGGTAGTATTATGAGGCAATACTGGCTGTTTGAGCTAGGTTGTTGGGTGTCATCACGACTTCATGTGTTTGTTACTGGTGGAAATAATATTAAAGAATTCACAGATTCTTTTACTTTTTAAAACAATTACTGTCCCTCTTGGACTATTTATGTAAGTTCAATTGAGGTGGGTTATACAAGGGTGAGCTGCTCGTGCTGAAACATTCTTAGCTCATATAGCAGCTGCAGGAAAACTGTATCCTCTGCTCGCTTGCTTCTTAGTTTGCTAGAAAAACCCACAATGGCCGATATCTTGGGCAAGGAGTCTGCTGCCAGAGTTCTGGATCAAGCAAGGCTCAGACCATGTGCTGCTATATTAACATCAGTACCACGGTCCCTGAAATAAGAAGGGTGTGCCTTCTTCTTCATAGCTAATATATAATATATTTCCACACTGACGTACAAGAAGTACAAACATAAAGTTCAGAGCTGAAGGCCAACTGCTAGCTTTTCATGTGACAATATACACCAGTATTCCTCTCCCTAATGGTTACAACGCCTCTGCAATTCCAGCGTTAATCCCTTCTATACAATAGGATAGGTGTCATGTTACATATGGCAATCCAATATATCTATCTGTATAGGCAGTTATACTCCTCTCTGACAATCTTTACAAGGTGGAGCAATATCTAGGCCTTGCCTCATGTTTGCTACTGAACCACACACATACAGACATAATTTATAATTTCACATTCAATTTTCATATAAAATATAGTAAATATGTCTAGCTTACCACAATTCAAGGAAATATTAAACAAGTAACGTTGACTGGCGATGAATTCTGGCACAATTTTGATCTGCCTTTGTCCAGGCTTTTCCTTTATTAGAAAATTCTTAGCCTGCTCTCAACGCACTTGATTTTCACAGGATTTATTTTCAAAAATGGCAGTGAACTGACGCTTCTATTTGACCATATCTAACGTTCTAACCAATCAGGCCATGTTTACCTGAGCCTTTGAAAAAACTATCCATCCTATAAGTTGCCATTAACAACAATATTTGTATTTGCAGTTAGACCAATAAGGTTTCGCCTTACATTTTACTACAGCCAATCAAATCGTATCTAACTTGTCGGCCTCATTTCCCCCAAAGCAGTGTTTTCCAAACATGCCATTAAAAAAAAATAAGCAGATATGATCTTGTGCTGTCAGTCAACCCCACTATAGTATTTTGGCTATAATTTGTTAATTAATAGACTATTTGCGTAACACATTAACATATTCTTTGTCAGCAAGTCCTAAGGTACACTAATATATAAGTTTAATGGGGCTAAGTGGCTTCGTTCAAAATATGTATTATTCTAGGATAGCCGTGTATTTGTTTTTACCACCCGTTCACTTCTATACGATGGGATGTCTTCTGTACTGTAAGACTAATGTCAAGAGCTTAGACATAAATCAGTAGAATGTCAGGTTTCCCAATAAGAGCTTAAACCTGTTTTCAAAACCTAACCTCGTATCGTTAGTGTTTTTTATTTACTGTTTATTTGAAAAAATCAGGTCTTTATACCTTTCGCGTGTGATTGGCGTTCACTTTTTAATCGCGAGACGACGTGGTAGTATTGCAAGCGTTCCTCCATGCATCTCTCTCTCTCTCTCTAAGCCCGTCTGTCTTTTAGGTTAACGTAGTGTATATAATGACATTAAGGCTAGTAGTTGTATCTAGGTCATTATGCAGTTTGCGTATCTCAAGGTTTTCTAAGAAACACAGTACCAGTTTTATTTTTAGACACGCGTGTAGTTTATGCAGACGGAGCAGAAAAAGGGGTTTTCTTGTTCAGCCATTATGGCGTTCTACAACACAGGCGTACGCCATTGTGAACGCACTGATCTTTCACCATTCTTCTTTCTATTCTATTATTTCGTTCGGCTTTACATTTATTTTCTAATTTATATATGTGGATTAGAATTTTTCACCACAAATTCTCCCCACTTAAAACAGACATCATATGTCAGTCCATAATTCTATATACACATAGAGAAATCTAATATTATTCCTGGTGATCATGGTGATTCTCATCACGCGGATGGCGGCTTAGAAAATCAGCATCAACGTTTCTCTGATTTTATTTGGATCATGGATTAATGCAGGTGGGTCAATTCAAAGTAAGCACTACTGACGAAGATTGCCTCAGACCTCTGCAATCCAGGAATCCATTTCAGTTATGTTACTGCACAGCGGCAAGTGTTACTGCTTGTCTTAATGCTGCTTAGCAATCAATATTCACCATTTCTCTTCTCTGAGTCTGCTCAACGACATGTCCCGAGAATATTAGATGTTCCTCAAAGTGTACGTTATGAGGAGTTGATCTATGAAGTTGGTGATGCATGGATTATTCAGGGGATCCAACAATTTTCTCATCATTCTAGAGAAGACACTGGGCGCATTTTTCAATCCAAATGGCAATCTGTTAAATTCATAGTGTCCCTCTGAGGTACTAAAAGCTAGATAAGGTCTAACCTCAGGCTTTACTGGAATCTGATAGTATCCTTTGCTCAGATCCACTTTTGAGAAATATTTAGCTTTATTCAGACTGGCAAACAACTGATTTGTATCTGGCAATGGATCCACCTGACCTTCTGTGATAGCATTCAGTCTCCTGTAATCTATACAGAGTCTATGTTCTCCAGAGGGTTTTCTCAAGAGCACTACACTGGAACTATACTAAGATTCACTGTGTGAAATAATTCCTTCCTTCAACAAATAATCTATCTCTTCCTTCAAGGCTTTCTCCTTCTTATCTATCTTATAATTTGTTCTAGATACCTTCTCTAGAACTGTATATGGACCTTGCCATCCAATTTGCAACTTATTCTGACTACCGGGTAGAAGAAGCAGTACCTTCTCTCCCACAGCCAAATCTCTGTCTTTAGCTTTCTTGTTGTAATAGGCAGCATGTTTTTTCCTGGCTTGTCTCAAATTTTCATTGGCAAGTTTCCAGCCAGTTTTTAAACGAGTGGTCATCTCATTCACATATTGGTATGATGAGGTAATATTTTCCTCTGCCTTTTCATCAGTCCACGTTCTTAACAGTTACATATGGACTTTTAAATTCACAAACTTATTTTTCCTGGCACATGTCAGGTCCTTTGCACTTGAAGCACTGTTGTGATGACTTTTCTTCCCAGAATCATCATGCACAAAACGACCGCTACCAATTTTTTTCTTGGGGCTTTCTCCCCACTTAGAATTCTTGATGAGAGATTTCCTCTCTACATCTTCTTCCTCCAGTTTACATAAGTCCGACTGAGGGATTTTTGGCTTATCCTGGGGTAAGACATCTTTTTGCACTCTCTGCATAGTGGCCATTGTAAAACAGTCAATTGAAGATTGTCCGTGAAAAGGGGCTTCCCATTCCACTTGGTCCACTTTATTATTCTTTCTATTGTCAGGCCTACGTTTGCCCAGTGGCGTGTCCAGGTCCTGATCAATGTTCTCACTTGTGGGTGTTCCCTCATGTGCTATGCTACACCTTTCTACAAAATTCTCAATGTCCCACCTTGCCTTGGGCCAATAATAATTTTGAGCTATCTTTTGGATGATGGTACCGATTTTTTCATGGTCCCCATCTTTTCTCACATGTAAGCTCCTTATTAAGTCTGCCCTATACCTTTTAGGAAGTACCAGCTGTCCCTGACCTTTGGATCTAGTTCAGGTCTTCCGATATATCAGTTTGTTCTTCATATAGAAGTCATCTTTTCCTGGATGTGGATGACAATTGGACAATTTCCTAAAACAAGGCTTGAGGGTCTTATCCCCAGCCTGTGCCTTCCTCATCTCTTCTGGAGTGGTATTTATCATAATATCCTCCTCCTTTCGTGAGGTCGACCTGACCTGAAGGGTGGCCATATACACAGGTTTCCTTCTGCAATGGTCAGTATCATGATTGTCCATCCGACAATTTTTACACCACCTCCTTCCTTGGTTGAAAGATTTTCTTTCATCAAATTTCCTTTGATCGAATTGTGGGGTTTTATTTTTATTATTATACCGTGGTCTATCAAACTGGGGCTTACCTGTGTTCTGATCTCTATGATCAAAATTATTAAAGTTTTGTGGTGCCTGAAAATATTCTACCTGTTTCTTTTTATTACCTGTTACCTCTGCTTGAGCTGCCTGATATCTTTTAGCAACATTTAGTAACTCACCCAGCCTCTCTGCACCTTGTTTCATGAGAAACTTTCTCAGGTCTGGAGCCATGGACTCTCTTAGTTGTTCTATAAGGATCATTTCCTTAAGATCTTGATCATCTCTGCTCATTTTGGCAAAAACATCATAAGCTGTACCACGAAGCCTTTGAGATAACTTTAAGCTCCACCTTTCTCTCTCTAACCCATACGTGGTAGCTAATAGTTCATATCTATTTAGATAGCTCTCAATATCATCGTCTTTCTCAACAAAATGATTTAAATGAAAACTCATAGCTGAGGTTGAGGCTCCCTGACTAGCAGTGGCATCGGAGGTAAAGGGACTGGCACCATTTTCAGGAGCATGGCCTTGAAATTCCAACTCCCTTAGTCGTAACTCGTGCTTCCTCTGTAATCTTTTATCTTCTGCTTCCCTCTCTGCAGCCAATCGCTCGTCTTCCCTTTCAGCAGCCAATCTCTTTTCTTCTTTTTCTGTAGCTTGCCTTCTTTCCTCTTTGTCAGCCTCAATCTGCAACCTCTTAATTTCTTTATCTGCCTCTAACTTTTTTCTTCAGCCTCAATCTGCAGCCTCTTAATTTCTTTTTCAGCCTGTAACTTTCTGTCAGCCTCTTTTTCTAATCTTTTTTCTTGACGTTCAATAAATTTTTCACATTCAGTAGTGACATCAGCAATCATATCTTGCCCGTCCATTCCCAACTCTTTAGCAGCCTGTACAGTAGCAGATCGAAACTTTGCCAGGTCTGCCATTTTCTAACAGGCAAATTTCGACAAGGTTTAACTAAACAATTCAATCTATGACTAATTAAACTAACGACAACCACAAGCACTGAGAGCTCAACCTTATCTATTATCCAACCAAGAATACCTTTTTAATTTTTATAATTCCCAGAAGTAAATTACCCCCAATATATGTAATAGGAGAGGATTCAAAATCCCGGACAGGACCCCAATATATGTGGTAAGTTGGGATTATATAATATAGTTATAGGGGACTTAGTGTACTGACTGAGATCAGCTGTGAAGGTATCTGTATCTAATAAGTGTGGTGTGTTACAGATGACCTTACTTGCTACCACATTTAGACCTCAATCAGACTTATTCTTGAATTTTGTGATGACTACGTTCAATGTCTAGGGCTTTGATAGTGATGTAGTGTAATTCACAACAACCAACAGACAGATAAACACCTAAGTTAGGATCCTCAACAAATTGACAACAATATGACAGTCACAAACAACTAACACTCTAAAGATTATCTTATTAAGTCAAGGGTTACATTTTAACAAATGTATTGAATTTTTTTCAATAAATAGATATCCTGATCCTACTACACAGTGAATCAGGAATCACAATCAAATGTAAACACAATGTTTATGTACAAAATTTTATACAAAGGATCTTTGTCCCGACATATAATATTATTATAATATGAGTGTAATGTTGTGAGGTAGTATTATGAGGCAATACTGGCTGTTTGAGCTAGGTTGTTGGGTGTCATCACGACTTCATGTGTTTGTTACTGGTGGAAATAATATTAAAGAATTCACAGATTCTTTTACTTTTTAAAACAATTACTGTCCCTCTTGGACTATTTATGTAAGTTCAATTGAGGTGGGTTATACAAGGGTGAGCTGCTCGTGCTGAAACATTCTTAGCTCATATAGCGGCTGCAGGAAAACTGTATCCTCTGCTCGCTTGCTTCTTAGTTTGCTAGAAAAACCCACAATGGCCGATATCTTGGGCAAGGAGTCTGCTGCCAGAGTTCTGGATCAAGCAAGGCTCAGACCATGTGCTGCTATATTAACATCAGTACCACGGTCCCTGAAATAAGAAGGGTGTGCCTTCTTCTTCATAACTAATATATAATATATTTCCACACTGACGTACAAGTCAGTACAAACATAAAGTTCAGAGCTGAAGGCCAACTGCTAGCTTTTCATGCGTTAATCCCTTCTATACAATAGGATAGGTGTCATGTTACATATGGCAATCCAATATATCTACCTGTATAGGCAGTTATACTCCTCTCTGACAATCTTTACAAGGTGGAGCAATATCTAGGCCTTGCCTCATGTTTGCTACTGAACCACACACATACAGACATAATTTATAATTTCACATTCAATTTTCATATAAAATATAGTAAATATGTCTAGCTTACCACAATTCAAGGAAATATTAAACAAGTAACGTTGACTGGCGATGAATTCTGGCACAATTTTGATCTGCCTTTGTCCAGGCTTTTCCTTTATTAGAAAATTCTTAGCCTGCTCTCAACGCACTTGATTTTCACAGGATTTATTTTCAAAAATGGCAGTGAACTGACGCTTCTATTTGACCATATCTAACGTTCTAACCAATCAGGCCATGTTTACCTGAGCCTTTGAAAAAACTATCCATCCTATAAGTTGCCATTAACAACAATATTTGTATTTGCAGTTAGACCAATAAGGTTTCGCCTTACATTTTACTACAGCCAATCAAATCGTATCTAACTTGTCGGCCTCATTTCCCCCAAAGCAGTGTTTTCCAAACATGCCATAAAAAAAATAAGCAGATATGATCTTGTGCTGTCAGTCAACCCCACTATAGTATTTTGGCTATAATTTGTTAATTAATAGACTATTTGCGTAACACATTAACATATTCTTTGTCAGCAAGTCCTAAGGTACACCAATATATACGTTTAACGGGGCTAAGTGGCTTCGTTCAAAATATGTATTATTCTAGGATAGCCGTGTATTTGTTTTTACCACCCGTTCACTTCTATACGATGGGATGTCTTCTGTACTGTAAGACTAATGTCAGGAGCTTAGACATAAATCAGTAGAATGTCAGATTTCCCAATAAGAGCTTAAACCTGTTTTCAAAACCTAACCTCGTATCGTTAGTATTTTTTATTTACTGTTTATTTGAAAAAATCAGGTCTTTATACCTTTCGCGTGTGATTGGCGTTCACTTTTTAATCGCGAGACGACGTGGTAGTATTGCATGCGTTCCTCCGTGCATCTCTCTCTCTAAGCCCGTCTGTCTTTTAGGTTAACGTAGTGTATATAATGACATTAAGGCTAGTAGTTGTATCTAGGTCATTATGCAGTTTGCGTATCTCAAGGTTTTCTAAGAAACACAGTACCAGTTTTATTTTTAGACACGCGTGTAGTTTATGCAGACGGAGCAGAAAAAGGGGTTTTCTTGTTCAGCCATTATGGCGTTCTACAACACAGGCGTACGCTATTGTGAACGCACTGATCTTTCACCATTCTTCTTTCTATTGTATTATTTCGTTTGGCTTTACATTTATTTTCTAATTTATATATGTGGATTAGAATTTTTCACCACAATGACGAAAAAGTGATTTAGCGTAGTGAGAGACAAGATTAACAGCACAGCTGATAAATTTTCTATAATTAATTAACAGCACAGCTGATATCTATAATTTTGTTCCTATAATTGGAAGACTTGTAATATATATATATATATATATATATATATATATATATATATATATATATATATATATATATATATATATATATATTTTATATATATATATATATATATATATATATATATATATGTAAATTTACAAATCCATTGCATTCCATCTTCCAACATCCACCCTTCAGCACAAGAGTAGATAGTGTGTAGTCTTAAGAAATAAGGAAACTGTATTTGAACGACTTGTCAAGTTTATAATTGTTAAGTGAAATCTGTTTCCTTGTTTAATATCACGGTTAGTTACTCAGCGGGGTGACATTTTATGACTGTCTCCTCTCTACTAATTTTTCGAGATCAGATCATTCACAGCCGTAACTAATTTGTGATACCAGTAGTTCTCTCATACACTGGGACTTTACCATTTTCCTGCAGAAATGCTATTTCTGTATGGACAGTACTATACTGATCTTAGAGCCAATAAAAACCTCACGCTACATCAGGACAATTACTTCATCAACGTATCTCTTCATGTTTCTTTATCTTTATCATTGAACAATAAGCGCTGAGTATCTCTGTTAAGTCATAATTTGGTAATGGGAGGTAAGTGTTAAAGATTTGTATGTATAGGTCGGATTTTTGTACACACGTTAGTTAGTACGCTTTGGTGATGAGATGATTTTTTAGTTGGGGGCTTTATGCTCTGTAATTTTTGAACATAGCTCAAGCTTCGTCGGTGTCAGTATTTTTAAAAAAAAAAAAAAAAAAAAAAAGTGCTCGAATGTTCTTAGTGTTAGTTTGGGGAGAGACGGTTGAGCTGAACTGTAGTCTCACGCGGTTGGTCCGCGCAATTGTGTAATTTTTACTGAGTTGTGCTGAGAGAAGAAATTCTCGGGACAGTGTGTTGCTGGCAGGGCTTCGAGATGGTGGTCGCATCTCGCTAGTGCGTTCCAGGGTGTCTCTTTTGTAAAGGGGAGAATTTTGTGATATTGAAGATATCTTTTCGAGGCCATGGAGTATACCGCCCGCGAGTATTAATTATTCATGAAGATATTCATACAAACCTTTGTTCCTAACGGATGTTTACCATGGTCTATTATGAAATAAGAGATACTGGGAGCTGCTTTGTTACGCAGCCTATTTTTTCCCCATTGGATTTACGTACTAGATATTTAAGATGTTGGAAGTTTGTCCCTGAGGGATATTTATTGTAACAGTGTACTGTGCTGAGGCCTGTGGTTTATGCAACCGATGTGACGGATATTTTGTACCTAATGCTGTATGATTATGCTGTGAACCGTTGATGCTCCATGATTTGTTATAAAATGTCGTCCCATGATGTCTACGTGAGTCTGTCGTAATAAACTGTATTACATTACCACTCGTTCCGACATTCCCTGACTCCTATGTTTTGCTGTGGTGTGAGGTTCCAGTTTGTCCAGGTATGCCAGAACCCTTTAACATTCCCGTATGTTGACATCTACATATTCACACACCTGTCGGCCATTAGTAAGCCCGATCTATGCTGATTGCCATTCATCAGCGATTACATTAACAGTTTCCTCCTACCCCACTTATGTATCCTTAACATAAAGTGTGTGGCCCCAAACTGTTGGTGGTAACAATCTCATATATGAAATAATGACTTGGTCTAACATACACGTTACCACATGCCGACTTCAACAGTTTAACACCTCGTGTCGCGTTCATTTGCTATCAGGACGATTTCTCCTAATTCTAAAAACACCTACTAGACGACTGGATTCTTAACTTCACTACACAGATTAAAGTGTCACTAATCTGGATATAAATTACCTTCGATGATGGTTTGAAATAGCAGGTGTCATTTGGATTGCCATTTTCATGAATATTCTACTCGTTTCACGATTTTTCTCATTGCTCGTTTCTCATTCCGTAAACTACAGGAAATGGGCACACATGGCTAAGCCCCACATTAACAATACTAGTTTTCGCACGCTTGAGGACTCGACGCAAGATGAGCACAAAATAAAGAGAGTGAATGAGTTCGTTCACTCGTATTTATAGGTCTTCTTTGACCCTTTTCTCGCAAATGTCACATCCGTTGTCTTAACTGCCATCACTATGATCTCGCTCCACATCAAGACTCAGATTTTGTACTGCTCACAATTATGTTCCCTACACTTTATATATCTCACAGTTATGTCCACTGCATCATATACGGTAACATCAGCGCAACAGTTGACCTGCTTGAGGAAGTCTACACCAAAGCACAGACTCTTGCAGCAAGGCAGCACTCCTCGTCATTTAACACAATTATATCACTTGAACCGGCAGTGCTAGTGCCCTAGATTCTTCTATAAGAGTAACGTCAACTAAAATTTGGCCGCCTTTTTCGGTCGTACCCGTATTGCAGGAAAATGGACCCGATCATGAGTTTCGGACCCAATTTGCATTTTCGTTTAGGTTAGCTAATAATTTGAAATAAAATTAGATAAAAAAATCTTACTCGACGCTTATTCCCGCTACTAACCATGGTACTGTCGACAAAAAATGGCGTCCACGTCGTTCAACCTCGTTTTCGATTCTGACTTAGTTGTCGTAACTCTTTATAGAAATCCAGGGCACTAGGCAGTGCCATTTTAATGCAGATTAGATGAGCAGTAAAAGATTAGATGAGATAATGGTAGTCCCATAGCAGTGTTACGCTTTGTTTTGCGCACCGCAACGCGTTCATGATTTTGAAACATCGCGGTGCTCAAATAGAGCGCCGCTGTATTAAAATGACGTCATATTAAATAATTACGTAGACGCACGTGCAGAGCAGAAGTAGTTGACTTTTGGGGAGTTGACGTTTGGCAGTGTTCTGAGCCGGTCAGGCTGCATTTTAAATGTGTCCTTTTGAGGCTGCTATGTCTGTCTTCATGCGTGTAAGTTAAGAAAGTGTCTTCTCCGATTGATGCCAGGAGATTCGTATAATGTAGATGAGTATTTTGAGAACAATAAGAAATCATATAATTA
The DNA here is from genome assembly GCA_024509875.1 of Oreohelix idahoensis. NCBI lineage: Eukaryota > Metazoa > Mollusca > Gastropoda > Stylommatophora > Oreohelicidae > Oreohelix > Oreohelix idahoensis. The sequence goes on along the minus strand of JAMPIV010017809.1, from coordinate 43,734 downwards.
TGTAACGAGCCTCAACTTGACGGACTTTACGGAGAGGTGTTGTATGCACCATTATTGTTACAGTATAACGGCCGTGAATTATGGCCCAGTAGAGATGGCCGATGGACTGTGTTTTAATATGAATTATTATATTGTCTGTGGAGTGTAATTAAACCTTGTGAGACGTTTGCGGGATTTATCTGCTCTAATTCAACTTGTTGCTGTTAGACGTGTATGTTAACTATTCAAGAAAATCATACCCCAACAAATTAACTTGATCAGATTATCTGCGGTGACACTATTGTAACACTAGAACAAGTAACAAGCAGATACCGCCGTAGGAAAGTGAAGTGTTAGAGACGTCACCATGCTAGGTCCAGCATCGACAGGAGGGGGTGACCAGTTTCCTTCCTTGCTGCCTTTTCCTTCCCTAACTCAAAGTCAGGTATCCATTTACAGCTGGGTAGACTGTAGCGTGTCGGTACCCTGATTCGAACACGGCACCTTTGCCGCGAGAGACCAGTGCTCTAACCACCCTGCCAGTCTGACGCTATATGAGCACAAGCCTCTCAAAATGGACAAATATAATTATTTAGATCGCGATCTAACGCAAGAGAGGTTGATGGCATAAGCCACTGGCATAGAGGTTGGTGCAAACAGAGCAGGGTAATGAATGAATGAACTAACGAACGAATAATTGAATGAATAACAAATAGGTTTGTTAAGGATCCTAAAAATGCGACTTCAGATACACATTTTCAATAACAATAGTATAACATTGGTGTCTCAGTGTGTGTCCTTTAGTTGTGATGTGCGACGGAACGAACGGAATAATTTGTCTTCTCTTTGTTACTTTCACAATTGCCTCCACGGCTGGCAGAGTTGTGGATTTAAAAGTTGCTACCATAAGTGAAATGGGTTCATTTTCGATACAAGACAACAGGAGGCTGAGACGCTTGGGAGTCATGACCCAAGTGCCCCCCCCCCCCCCCCCTTTAGAGTGTAAAGGAGTAATCGGGCCGAAACACTTGTCGGACGGGGGGACTGCTTCTGATGATCAGATGGCTTCCTGTTGTATTGCTCTGTAAAGAGTTTCCTATCATACTGCATTCTTTTCCTTAACTTTAGATTTCAGTAGTGCGCATTTCTTTCAAAGTGTAATATGAAAATTTAATATTAAAAAACGGCACTTCCAACTGGTTCGGATAAATGACGCTCCACTTAAACGGCGAGCATAGCTTTCTTGATATCCGGTGGCAGATCCAGCTATTATTCCTGCCAAGCTTAGACGGTTGAAGCTCTCTCGTATTGCTGCACTTAAGAATTAAGCAGTTGAAAATATTCGATATTTTAGTAATTATAAGAATGGGTGCGTATTTTTTAAGACATAGAAAGAAGGACAGAGAGAGAGAGAGAGAGAGAGAGAGAGAGAGAGAGAGAGAGAGAGAGAGAGAGAGAGAGAGAGAGAGAGAGGGAGAAACAGAGAATAAGTAAGAGAGAGTGAAACAGACAGACAGACAGACAGACAGACATGCATGCATTTAGTCAGGTAGGCAATCAGTCATTCAGACAGACAGAAGGATGGGCGGTTTTGTTATGGGATGACGGACGGACGAACTGACAGACGGACGGATGAATAGATAGACAGACAGACAGACAGACAGACAGACAGACAGACAGACAGACAGACAGATAGATAGATAGATAGATAGATAGATAGATAGATAGATAGATAGATAGATTGATAGATAGATAGATAGATAGATAGATAGATAGATAGATAGATAGATAGATAGATAGATAGATAGATAGATAGATAGATAGATAGATAGATAGATAGATAGATAGATAGAGATGGGTAGGTGGGTAGGTAAGTAGTTCGGTAGGTAGGTAGGTAGGTAGGTAAGTAGACACACAGACAGATAGACGGACGGATGGATAGGTGGGTAATAATACCTGCAGCTAAAACTTATGAAATATGTCATAAAACAAATTCTTTAAAACATAAAACTATGTTACGTTACCAATTAAGTGCTCTACAAGATAAAGTAACTACTCATCCAGAAAACAAACACTCTACCATCATAATCATTTGCTTTCTTTTGAGCATGAAATCATTATTGCAGCCGATCGCTTAGTTCAGACCAACTCTTTTATGTGTTCTTTCAGCAGTAGTTTCAGTGGTAATCTGATCAGCATGGTGAGATTGCACGCACCATGCTCAACATCAAATTATCACCTTTTATGACATTGGTGACGGAGCAGTAATCATATATTCCCATTTTCTCGTTGGACACTCCCCGAGCATAACTCGGGTTAATGCTAGGGACCTGAGAGGTCTCAACATATCGCAGCTTTGCTGTAAACGGACACAATGCAACTAACGTCCTTTTCAGGACGAACACAGCAGAAGAAGAAGGGTCAATGCTAAATACCAGGCCTCTGCACAGTTTGTCATGCCAAAATCTACTTCTTCTTAACAGTGAGGCTGCGGTCTACTAAATACCATTCTTCGGCTACTTTTACAATGTTTCAACTCTAAATAATAAAAACACTTCTCGTGAGTGTGAAATAAAGAAAGAATGTACGGGAATAAAATATGTTTATTAACTGAAGTTAAAAAAAATATATATATAAATATATATATATATGAATGTTCAATGAAAAAGGTATTACATTAATGAAAATAAAATTCATATTGACATTCTTCTTCTTTCTTTGATCCTTAGCCGCCGACCGTCAAAGCAGTCAGTGGCCATCACGCCTAGCGGCGTCTTGTAGGGCAACAACAAATTGATTCCACTTTGCTCGGTCGGCGGCCATCCTTCGTACAGTGCCCCAAACTCTGGTTCATTCTTTGCATCTCAGCCTCCACAGTCCTCCGCCAGGTTGTTTTTGGTCGGCCTCTCTTTCGTTTTCCTTCAGGGGTCCAAAGCAAAGCTGTTCTTGTGATGGCATCGGGGTCTCTTCTGAGGACATGGCCAACCCAGCTCCAGCGTCTGCCAGCTATGATGGTGTGCATGTCCTCTTGCTTGCTCCGTGTAAGCAGATCTTGGTTGGTGGTGGTATTCGGCCAAAAGATTCGGTGAATTTTTCTTAGGCATGTTGTGTGAAAAGAGGACAATTTCGACATTTCCTTCTCTGTAACTCTCCAGCATTCCGCACTATAGAGAAGCACAGAAAGCACACAGCTCTGAAATAATCTTAATTTTGTGCTTGTGCTGTACTGAGAGGACTTCCAGATGTTGTTTAGGCTAAAAAAGGCTGTTCTTGCTTTATTCATTCTGATGTTGATGTGTTTGCCTGCCCTTGACATATGGATGCGAATCTTAGGCAATGCCTACAACCCACAAAAGCCAGCGCCAAACCTCAGAAATGAAGTATCTGAAGAAGGTGGTTGAAGTAACAAGAAGAGACATGGTCGGCAACCAAACGATATGTCAGGGCCTCAAAACCCAGCCTCTGAGACCCAAGTGGAACAGTCCCAATTACGATGATCTTGCAATGTCTGCAGAATGGAGGAAGATCGGCTACCACGACATGTATAGGAAACCAAGAGTTAGGGATCAAGACCTCCAGGACGACAACGACAGGTAGACAACATTAGACAATTTCTTAAGGACCAAGGACTAGATTGGAACCAGGCCAGGAGGAAGACAGCTGATAGGACAATATGGCGTTCTCTCTGGCAAACCTCTACACCTCAAGGAAGAAGAGGAACAACTAAGTAAGTAGGAGAACAAATTCAAACAAACATATACTATTATTGTACTAGTAAGATGTAATAACACGGACTTAATATACTGACGTTTTGCGCAGCTTCGCCGTAACTAAGTCCTCGCGTTTCAGAACGAAATTCTGGGCGTGAAACAGATATCGCAAACTACATGCTAGTAATAGTATAAATGAAAAATACATAAAAGAAAATAACATAAAACACTTACTCCCTCTTAATCCCATACAATAATAAACGCAAACGGTTCGTTCGCCACCTCAAACAGAGACACACCCAAAAGTGACCTATTAAATTACACTCTTAATAGCATCACCATTAACGCTGTTTGGCACAGTCATCATTCAAAAGCAGATACGTAAGTTCTAACATAAATACAACACTGCTCCAGTGTATACAAATACCAGAACGTGGGTACCATTAGTGAAAACAACGAGCAGCGTATGAAACGTGGAAGGAATGTTACCATTAGCTCACGATGTTATCAGGGCCGGTTTACTAAGTGTCAAAAAAACATGAATTAGCTGCGTCAAGGAAAAATACAAACATACGATATCTGTTAGTTAAGAAACAGTAGATTTAAGACCTATATACAACATCATCATGAAACACGAGACAACAGTGTTCACAATAAGCACACATTCGTATCAATAACCTGTAGAAAATAGTGTTAATGAACAGTTTTTTTTTTATAAATGAGTTTTGCTTCGTTTTGGCGGGGCACGTCCCTTTCAACCTATACTCCCATCGGTTATATTAGTGCGCGTGTCCTAAGAATAAAAGAACCTGTGGTCTAGTTTTGAGTTGATCAGTGAACAGGTGAAAATGCAGTGAATAAACAGTAAAAGGTACAATCAATAAACAGTACAGAATGCTGGTAATAAACAGTAAAAAGTAATGTCAATAAATAGTAAAACGCACAGTTAATAAACAGTAAAATGTGTTGTTAATAGACAGTAAATGTAATGTCAATAAAAAGTAAAAAGCACAATAAACAGTAAAAAGTGCTGTTAATAAACAGTAAAATGCACAGTTAATAAACAGTAAAAAGCTCTGTCAACAAAAAGAAACAATCACAGTTGTGATGGAGTACTGTGATTTTATTTTCAACGGGCCCCATTCTTCTTCTTTAGGAAATTAGTTGGGTTTTTTTTTTTTTTTTTTTTTTTTGAGGAATTACTGTGGGGTTTAATTTTAAGATTCACACCAGTCTTCTTTTCTTTCTAAAATAATTGCGTTCATTTTTATTTCATTAGGAGTTGAGCGCGTAGTTATTATTAGGCGGGGTAAATTTTCCGACGTTATGAAACACCCATCCGGGTTAACGAGGGATGGGGGCAGAAACACAACCCATGTAAGCAGAACGAATCAACATATAAGGAGGGAAACCCGAAGCCTGTAAACAGTAAATAAATAAACAAACAACACACAAAAGTATGTTATCAGGCACTCAGTGAGAAATAAAGAAGTAGAAGACCAGACAACAGAAAAACAACAGAAGTGATAGGCTTACCGGGATCGAACCAGGACCTTCCGAACGGCACCCACCGCCTAGCCACGAGAGCGAATCGCCACTATCCTAAGCAGCTGCTCATTGTATTTTCATGGAAATTTCTTTATTGAAATATGTAAAATGAACATGTTTGTAAATTAAAACTGAATACGGAAAGAAAAAAATTAGTTGTGCTTCTGCTTGTGCTTGGGTATCGTTGATTCCGCTCATCCTATGGTCACACTCTGTCACTGTAACAAATAACATATCATTCAAACAATCAATCAATACCCGTTAGCTCTCCAAGGAGCATAGGCCTTCCACGAACACATGCTATGAAGTCCTGTTGCGTACCATCAGTTCAAGGTCTTTCCTTGTCATCCTCAAACATTTATTACAAATCCCTTGTAACACCAAATTAATTGAAACCAAAATAATAGTATGTATAAACCGCAGGAAATAAAACGTAGAAAACACCAGACAACAGAAAACCCGACTTGGCACTACGGCTTTGAACACTTTATTTCCGTGCGACAATACGCCTATTTATATACACTATCCGCCCGCTATTATCTGCATCATCAAAAAATTGCTGTTTCTGGCGAACCGGGTTTGATACACAATACACGACACCAGAAGTCCTCCATGGGCAGTTCAGCCTATTGATGACGCATTTTCTGGTATTTTATCGTCGACGGGGCCGATCCAACAAAGGACTGGATTAGGACTTTAATAATATATATGGCGAGGACTGAACTGCCCATGGAGGACTTCTGGTTGTTGTTGTATTGTGGTGTCGCACTATTTGACCTGCCATTGAAACGGCTCCTGAGCGGACCTAGTGTGCAATTCGCTTGCATGGTAGGCGGGGTATTCGCAACGGAAGGTCCAGGGGACACTTTTAAATCTGGGTAAAGCCACTCATACTCACGTTAAAATCAATGTTGTCTGGTGGTTCTACTTCTTTAAATTCCTAAACTGATAACATACCTTTATATTTGTTTCATATTAATTTCTTGTCATCCTCACCATTTTCATTTCCTTGAACACCACCTAATTGAAATCAAAAAATAGTTAAACCTTCCTAAAACGATTCACACTAAACCCGACTTGCACTACGTTCTTATTTATATACAAATTTGTGTAAGGCAGTTACGCCGTCAAAAAAAGTTTTGTGTTCAACACTATATACAAGTGCTGACCCAGATTGTTCATTATAAGAAAATTTCAAAACGTCCTGCACTGATGTAAGATACCAGATTAGCTTTTAAATCTTATAATATTAAAATTATTTTACATAAATGTATAACGGCAAACTTGATAACTATTTATGTTTTTTTTAAAATTTACTAACCGTTTTAAAGTTTACGTTCTTACAGTAATATTTATTGTAGATTTGGTTTATAGTGATATAGTTTAGAAAATTTAGATAATTAAACTATTTTAAAAGAAGGGGTGTAATCCTGTCATTCAAAGTGGAATAGTCAAGTATATTTATTAAAGGGATATAATCCAAATTGTGTTTTCGTTCTATATCTCTTTGATAGTTATTTAAAAGGAATATATGTTCACAACATTTGACTTAAAATGGTTTTGTTATCAGGCACGGCTGATATTCTTCGCATACTGTAATATAGAAATTGTAGCCGTGTATACCGTGATTTATTCAGAGAACAGACTATATTCTAACAAGACGAGAAGAAGCACAGACCACCCCATAATTTTATATTTTATGAGAAACAGAAAATAATAAATTATAGTGTCACATATTTAGGACAGAGTCGCTTCCACACGCCATTTCTAATAATTGGGTGATTTCCCCTGACCAATCGGATAGCTCAGATTTACCCCGGGGAATATAGAACAGGACGCCATCTGGCAGTCAGAATGAAGGAGCGAAACTGAATAGGACGTGTCTAGTCCAGCTCTACATATTCCTTAGTTTGAGTAAATCAACTGCAACATTTATTTTAAAATGTGTATTTCAGGACATTGAGTGGTTTTGTATTCCTTACTTGCGTAAGTAGTAACTATCATTCAACGCATATTTGAATAGAGCTTCCAACTCTGGTTGCAGCAGAACTAGGTTCGAAGATTGAGTCAATTTGCAAAACTAGTCTTACACATAAAACCATGCTGAGCTGAAAATACCCTTGTGTTGGAAAATATTTAACTCAAGGAATACCTAAGATAATAAAGAAATCAAAGGACTAATCTGAAGGAATGAGAATATGTCGTCGAACCCAAAATAAGACGTTAGGCCTAACCTAAAGGAAGAAAACGGTGGAAAGAAAAAGTTCGCCATCTTTGACAAATTGAGTAGGCCTATGAGATAAAGATGCAAAAGGGATTTTTGCATCGATGAAAGCATCTGATGATATGTTAAAACTTTATTGTGCTTATTATTGTAAAAACGTTCTGAATTCCAGACTTTTGTTGAAATTTGACTTCATACTGTAAGACATTAAAAGATTTGTTTGAAATAGAACGCTGTTGCAAAAGTGAATTTCTACAGTTTGAGATTTAGCTAAGAAATCTATCCGTCTCAGTTAAATTTGCTACATCAACACCTAAGAGAAGAAAATCGAACCTGGTGACCCAATCTTACAAAGGAGAGGAAAAAATATCTCTAGCGGTCAAGGCTAGTTAACCAAACCTACTCTCTATAAAATAAACTGTAAACCCTGCATACCCCGACACTGCCACAAAATGTTGTATTTACAATCTAATTACGTGTAGAATATTTATGAAAAGTGGTGTGAACACACACAAACACATCAGCAGGACTTAGTCTGGCAATGGATAGGACACACATTTCTGAAACCTGTTCATAGCATTACAAAATAGTCCTTGTTCTGGAACACCTACAGCAAGAAGGTCAGTGGTATACCAAAAACACACGGAGAAGATAACTGGGGACAAAGAGTGAAAGTGACAAAACAGGGCGTCCCCTATCGATCTTTGTTTCTCTCCGACAGTTTCGGTACATTTGTGGTACTGATTTTTATTATGTGCTTTCAATTGTAGCACTTTTACTTTCTTTCTTTCCTTTTTTCTTCGTTATTTTTCTGCTAAGTAGCAGATATTTGAGTATTGTCGAATTGCTTGACACTCCCTGTAGGTCTTCTTCTTTTACTTTATTTTAATTTCTTTGCAATTTTACAAATCCGTGTACATGTTACAGCAAGTAAGAAAGAAATTACATTGCAATATAAGGACTTTCCATTAATTTTACAGGACATGTGTATTTTACAGCAAGTAAACATGAGAGAACATTAATTGAAAATTACATGGCACTAGAAGAAATTCCTTTTTTTCCCCGCAGGTACTTTCGTACACATGCATAATGGATTTTATAAGGGCTTTAGTACGTATGACAGGGAGAGACAAAGCTGGAAGGAGAAAGTGACAGGGTGTGTATTATTGGTCTAGTTAAAGAAACACGTTTTAGCATGACGTGCAATGGAGAAGTGCAATAAATAGAGGTCGCACGCACACACAAGTGGAAGGTATGGCTGTGTTCCGAGGTAAGCCGGTACCAGCTGGTGCTCGGATACAATGTTGCTTGAAAAGGCTCAGTTTAAGGAGGATGGTCAGTATGTTTACACAAACGTGTTTACCTCCGAGTGTGGGCAGGTTTCAGACGATGTGCAATAGTTTGGCGCGCTCCGCTGAGTAGCCATGAGGACTTAGCACACACTGTCTCAAAGATAGGGACGGCAGTTAAGAGAGTAGTTTTACCATAAATGCACCTGTAATGATTCTCATGGCTGCATTTTGGATTCTGTCTTTTTTTTTTTGTTTTTGTTTTTTTTGAAGAAAAATATCCCGTTCAACCTCTGATGGGTTATAATTGGGATATATATTGTTCTCAATTCCAAATAATATGAACAACTGCCGATATGAGAAAGTGGCATCACATTTGTCAAATCATTGTAAATAAGGAAAATCACAATTATAAATTATGCTTGTATGTTAAAAAACAAACAAACAAAAACGAACACAATCAAGAAGAAACTCTAAACAACAATAATATTAAAGTGGAGGGGTGTAAAGGCCTGGTGGTTCCAGTTATATAACTGACTTTAACAGATATTTAATTGGCTTTCGTCTGTTAAAAGTCATATGTATTGTAAGAACAGCATCAGACCTCACCTTCCCAACCACTATATATTAACCGGCCCTAGGAATTTTGCCGCCCCGTGCAATACCATACCTTGCCGCCCCAGCCCAACTTCAAATTAACGTTTGAAATTTTTAAAACCATTATGTTAAACAAGCTTCAACATTAATTTCATGACCATTAGCCTAATTTTGAATAGTACCATTAATAATAATGTATTGATAAATTGATGAAAATACTGTATAGTCATAAAACAAACCATTGACTTTATTAGAGACAATTATATGACATAAATGTAGTTACATTATTTACATATAGGGGATGCTCTTCTCACGTGGAACGATGAACTGTTGAGTCACAAACATTTAACTGTAGTATGTACATGTTATAGTTTTTAGCACTATTTTCACATTATTTGAATTTATATTGTTTGAAGTATGTACTGCTTAAAAAGACACTTTTCTTGCTTTCATATTTGCAAAAGCAGAAATAAGGTCTGCGTAGTCTAATTTTTTTACCGATTTCATGTTCAATTGAAATCATAACAAGTCTTTCCAATATAGTTTCGGCCATTGTTGAGCCTAAATAAATTTTAATAAGCTTCAGTTTTGAAAAACTATGCTCACCACTTACTACGTTACAGGCAAAGTTAGTAATATTCTTAAGGCTATAGCGACATTAGGAGCAATGTTATTTTCAATGATATAACGAAGAGCTTCAATTGGCGGTGTATTTTCTGGAACTAATTTGGATACTACTTTCAGTTCCTCACATATCTCAATGGCATCAATGTCTCTATTTTCTTGATGTGTTAAAACGCCTTCTAGGTTTTTACATTTGTTTAAGAGCTCATTTGTCATCTCAGATTTCAATTTAGGGATGTTATATAAAAAGAAAAAATGTGAACTGTGATGTTCCAATTGCTCGAGCCTTTCTTCAATAGAATTAGTTGCAACATCAATAATAAAAAAATAAAAATTCAATTTTGAATTTAGTTTTGGGATCCAAAATAGGTTCATCTCTTACTTCATAGTTGTGTTGCTTTTTCTGCCGACGCACTCTAGTACATTCAAACGTTGGTATCAAATCAGGATCAGCTTCAACTTTCTCAGCTAATGTTGTAGCATCAACAAGAAAATTTTGAAATGATTCATCATTTCTGAGATTCTTAAGGCTTTGGAGAACATTTCTCAAAGTTGTTATGGCACTAGTCAATTCCATTGTTATGCTTTGCAAAAGTTTACTAGCAACATTAATTTCGTTTAAAACATAATGCCATATAACCAGACAACATAAAAATTTAAAATCTCTGAATTTTAAGGCAAGGGTTTCAGCTTCATGTCTCATCATTTTAGCAATTTCTATCAATGCATCATAAAATTCCTCAATATAATATCTTAAAGGACGAATGGCCTCGATTCTAGATTCCCAGCAAGTTGTTCTTAGCGGCTTGGGCGTTAGAGTTGTAATATATTTCTTAAGGATTCCCCAACGCAGTGTTGACGCTGAGAAAAACACATACAATTTCTGAACCGTTTCAAAAAGTAAAACCCCTTCTCTAGATGACATCGCGACATCATTGACCACCACGTTGAGAGAATGAGAACAGCAAGGGATATAAAAAGCTCCCGGGTTCAAGTCTCTAATACGTTGTTGAACTTCTAAATGTTTTCCTTTCATATTTGATCCATTGTCATACCCCTGGCCATGCATGTTTGCGACTGGAATATCCATGTCTGATGTCGTATTTTGAATCTGTCTAACAACACGGTGACATTTACCGCGCTCACTATGGGATAAATGGACCGATGGAATAGCCAATCAGGACACTCCTTTTCTGGTATGTATAAAGAAACCTTTTTATGTTTAACAGAAAGAACCTATTCTGTGTATCCTCTAGGAAGGAGTTATTTTATTTCTTAAAGAATAACTATACATAAAAGGAAATATATAACTATTATAACATCTTGGATATTACTTAATACGTAGGTGTAAAGACGGCCTCATAATAGTAATTTATTTAAAGAGAAAAATTGGTTTTAGTGATATTTCTACATCAGGGTAAGTCCCGATTTAGCTAATTAAAGACTGCATAGATTTAAATGCCATGTAATAACTAAGCAACAAAGATATAGAAAGATAGAGATAAATTAGCAGTTTAAATATCACTTTAAATAATTAAAAACGGCCTAGTAATAAGTTAGATATAGAATATTTAAACTTAGTCACATTATACGGGCCAGCTGAAAAACGATTAGGTTTTGATTCTTAAACACACATTTGGACCGTGCTTCCGATTGGGCGGACACGGCGTTATATATAGAACTGGGACTTAGGGGAGTTCCGCCACAAAATTTAAATACCAAGCTGCATGAATCGAGCGCAAACTGTTACTGCAGGGTCTTTTGCCGCTGTGATCTAGAAGCAGACTTAGATTTCCTATTGAAAGCCTGTATTCAACGTGTGTATTATTGCCTGATGGTAAGAAAGATATATATATATTTGTATATATTGTTGATTATTTGCCTGTGTATACCCGCTTATGGGTTCGGTGATGTGTAGAAAGTGAAACTACAGGACTAGTGTGTCGCCGCATTGAGGGCATACCCGTGTGATTCTGAAACGAAAACCAGCGTTAGAAAATGTGTAGAATATTTGTAAGTAGGGCAAAAATTACGACTGTAAGTTTTAATAGGGTATTTGAATGAGTATTTCATCCTGGAATTACACACTGTTCACGAACATGGGATAGGAGTACAGGAATTGTTAACATGATGTAATCAAGTTGTCACTTGCTATTGTGTACTTAACCAAATCATTGTATGGAAGCCAATCATGGGCTAAGGAATCTATCATAGGATGTTTACTGGAAATGAATAATCACATGGAACTGGCTGTAAGAGAAATGAAGTTATATGTCCAGTGAAAACTGTTAGCACAATATCTGAATAATGTTTATATGTGATGTTGTGTGTGTGTGTTTGGAGTGGTGCTGGAGCCTACATGGAATGTGGTTATCTTTCATTCCAGGCTCTGTCTCGATAGTACAAAGTACGAAACATCCACTGAGAGGAAGTCTGTTGGTGCCTACAGCTCTTTACATATCTAGAGCCATACCACGATTCCCAGCTTGGAGTTGCAGTTTGTGTAAACCCGGCCTGATGGATGCAGATCATCATCAAATAATATAGGTGGAATCTAGTTCCACTGCACAGCAAATCCAGCCAAAACCACAGTTATAAAAGCCACACATAATGAAAATAAAAAAAAAACATTTAATAATGATATATGAAGGACATTTTTTCAATAAAGTGAATTCTACAATCCAGGGACAGTGATTATAGATTAGTGAAGAAAGTAATTGACATTATCTCGTTACCTTTACCATATTATTCCTTATGGAAAAGTACATTCCATATTATTTATTTAATGATGTAAATACCATTTGATTTCTTTTAGAATTCCTGACCGAAAAAAATAAAGCGGTAGAGGACAAATAAATTGTAAATAATTTCAGTCAGTCTTGCTTAATAATTCATAATAAGTTAATGTTCTGTATTGAGATTTATTACATATAATTAATTCAATTTTCCCCTAGATAATTAGCCCTTAAAACAAAAGTATATTCATTAATCAATGTAGGATCTAGAGAGGTAGCAGATAGATCTTCAGTACCCAGAACTATCATCATACTTGAAGGTTTACATAGCTTGACCCTATTATTGATGTCGATACACCCTTGATCTTTTCAGAGAAGGGGGTATTTCTTATAAGACCAGTCTCTTATCTGGCACTATCCTGGTATCATCTGATACACCTTTGTGTCCATGAAAGTCTTTATTTTAATAACATCCAAACCTCTCGCGGCATTTGGGGTCCTGTCCGGGATTTTTCATTCATACCCTGGAGCCTTTACTTGAGATAGTTAGAGTAAAAGTAGGAATAAAGTAATAATATAATAAGATAAAGAAAGTCAATAAATAAAATTAACCAAATTGTGGTGACTGCATGAGCTGTCAGTGGTTATAAATAATTAAGTTTATATTTTAATTTAGTGATACCCTATTTAGTTTATAATTTGTATAAGATTGCAAGAGAATGGCAGACTTAGCAAAATTTAGGTCTGCTACAGTGCAGTCGGCAAAAGAACTTGGTATGAGTGGGGATTCTCTTATTCAACATGTTACTAATGAATGTGGTAAGTTCATAGACAGAGAAGAAAAGATATTAGAAACAGAGAGAAGATTACAATTAGAGGCTGATAGGGAGGCTTAACAGATAGAAGCTGATAGAGAAGTTAAAAGGTTACAGTTAGAATCTGATAGGGAGGCTAGGCAAATGGAAGAAAAGAGATTACAAATGGAGGCAGAGGAAAAGAGATTGCAAAGGGAACATGAGTTGAGGCTGAAAGATCTGGAACTTCAAGGACATGTTACAGGCAATGGAAGCAGCCCAACTACCTCTGAAGCTAGTGCAAGCCAAGACGCTTCAAATTTAGCCATGAATTTCCACTTAGACCCATTTGTGGAGAAGGAAGATGATATTGAATCATTTTTAAGTATGTATGAGAGACTAGCTACTAACTGTAGCCTAGAGAAAGAAAAGTGGAGCCTAAAATTATCACAAGGGCTTAGAGGAACTTCTTATGAAGTTTTTTTCTAAATTAAGTAGGGAAGACCAAGAAGATTATGAACTATTAAAACAAGCATTGTTAGTCAGATATGAGAAGAATGCTGAATTTTATAGAAAGAAATATAGAACTACCAAGCTGCTGTCTGGAGAGACTTACCACCAATTCTCTGCAAGATTAGAGACCTACTTGGAGAAGTAGACTACTCTTGGGAAGACTCAAGACCTAAAAGAAATGGTCATGATGGATCAAGTAAGAGAGTCTATGCCTCCAGACATGAGAAAATGTCTTATGGAACAAGGTGCAGAGAGGTTGGGGGAGATTCTCACAGTTGCTGAGAGATATCAAGCAGCTCAGTCAGAAGTGGCTGGAGTTAAGAAGAAACAAGGAGATAGTAATAAAACCCCACAAAACCAGAATAAGTTCGACTACAGAGATCACCCACCTAGATTCAAACAAAGTAATGACAGGCCTAGATATGATCAAAGACACAGAAACCCTCAGGTACAAGAAATGAAACCCTACAGACAAGAAGAGAAATGGTGTAAAATTTGTAAGATGAATAATCACCATACTAAAGACTGTAGGAAAAAGAACCCTCCATATTTCGCTGCATGCCTCAAAACAGGAAACAAGGGAAAGAAGGAACTGTCTACAGGGCAGCAAGAACCTCATCATCCCCCTGTATGTGAAGAAGTAGTATGTAATGGGGCCACTATCAAGTGCTTTTATTATACTGGATTGGATTTCGACTCAGTTGTGTGTTCTAACCTGGTGCACACAGATCAATATACCACAGAAACAGTGGAGATTCAAGGGGCAACTAAGGATGTAGCAGCCATGACACTTCCCATTGCAAGAATAAATGTAAAAACTCGCTATGTGGAAGGAGTGATTAGAGCAGCAGTGATAAATGAACCAATCTACCCTCTGATATTGGGGTGTAGATATATGTTTCCATCATAAAAAGCCTATATTCTAACTTTACGTGTAGTGTTGGATCGAGTAATGTAACTTTCGAAGTGAAAACAGCGGTACGACAGGGATGCCCCTTATCAACAACATTATTTTTGACAGTCATAGATTAGGTGATGCGCCAGACAACAGAGGGCATCCAAGAGGAATTAGATGAACAACGTTTTCTACACTGGAAGATTTGGAATATGCAGATGACATTGCACTACTCGCTCATTCACATCAACACATTCAAGACAAAGCCGATAGACTGAATAAGTATGGCCAGCAGGTTGGCCTGCACATCAATTTGAAGAAGACAGAGGTCATGACACTAAATGTGGGCAATCCTGAGACAATAACAGTAAGGAACCAGAAATTAGAACAGACAGACACATTTACTTACCTAGGAAGCATAGTAACACCTGACGGCGGAACAAGCAAGGACATTAACAACAGAATGAATAAAGCGAAAACAGCCTTTGCTGTTCTCAACAACATTTGGAAGTCTTCCCAGTACAGCACAAACACCAAATTAAGACTGTATGAGAGCTGTGTACTTTCTGTGCTTCTCTATGGTGCGGAATGTTGGAGAGTAACAGAGAAGGAAATGTCGAAACTGTCCTCCTTCCACACAATCTGCCTAAGGAAAATTCTCCGAATCTTTTGGCCAAAAACCATCAGTAACCAAGAACTACTTATTCGGAGTAACCAGGAGGACATGCACACCATTATAGCTGGGAGACGCTGGAGTTGGGTTGGCCACATCCTCAGAAGGGACCCTGATACCATCACAAGAACAGCTATGCTATGGACCTTCGAGGGAAAGCGAAAGAGAGGCCGACCAAAAACAACTTGGCGGAGAGCTGCGGAAGCTGAGATGCAAAGAATGAACCACGGTTGGGGCACTGTACGAAGGATGGCCGCCGACCGAGCTAAGTGGAATCAAGTTGTTGCTGCCTTACAAGACGCCACCAGGCGTGATTTCCGCTGACTGCCTTGACGGTTGGTGGTTATGGATCAAAGAAGAAGATATGTGTTTTTGGGACGTCCCAAAAGACCAGTGATTATGGCAGCAGTATAGACCAGGTCACAGTCAAAAAGGAGGAAGATAACCCCATAAATACCCATCCAGAGGAGATGGGGAAGGCACAGGCTGAAGATAATTCATTAAAGACTTGCTTTAGAAAACTACAAAAAAGCCATACCCTTCCTAATAAAGGAGAATTTTATATGAAGAATAAGTTGCTTTATAGGAAGGCTGGAACATGATCCAATGGTCATGGACAACTAGTTCTACAATCTTCATATAGGGAAAAGGTGATGGAGTTAGGACATGCTATCCCCTTTAGTGGACATATGGGGATTAGCACCACAGGACAACGTATGGCTTGTCACTACTTCTGGCCAGGGATAACTGAAGATATAATAAGGTATGTCAAATCCTTCCCAGGATGTCAAAGGGTAGCTCCAAAGCATTGGACTGAACCTGCAACTCTTGGCGAAATGCCAATCATGGGAACTCCATTTGAGAGAGTTGCAATGGATATTGTTGGATCTCTCACACGAACCAAGAGGAGAAACAGTTACATTCTTACTCTGGTGGACACTTGCTCTATGTGGGGAGAGGCAGTAGCCATGTCATCAATCGACTCAAAACATGTGGCAGAGGCGTTACTCACAATATTCACGAGGTTATGATTTCCTCACCAAATCTTGACTGATAATGGATCTCAGTTCAAGGGGAACCTAACTGAGGAAGTTTTTCAGGATCTTCCAAGCCAGGGACTTTCACTGTAGTCCGTATCAAGGGAACGGGCAGGTGGAAAGGTTCAATGGGACCCTTATTTCTATCCATTTAAAGATGGCACATTAAAAACCGGACACATGGGATCTATACTTACCCGCTGCCTTATTTGCTTATCGGGAAGTCCCACATAGTTCAACAGGAATGACACCGTCAACCCTGTTATTTGGTCGGCCCATCAAAGGTCCATTAGAAGCCTTAATGAGGACATGGACAGATGAGAAAGCAGAAGAGACTGTCACCTCATCATGCCAGTATGTGAACGAGTTGACATCTCGGTTAAAAACTGGCTGGAAACTAGCAAATTATAATCTGAGAAAAGCCAGAAAGAAACATGCTGAGTGCTATAATAGAAAGGCGAAGGATAGAGAGCTAGCTGTGGGGGAGAAGGTACTTCTTCTATTACCCGGCAGCAGCAATAAACTTCAGATAGGCTGGTAGGGCCCATGCACTGTTCTAGAAAAGGTATCTTTAATTAACTATAAGATAGACAAAAAGGGAAAGGAAAAAGTTTATCATGTGAACCTCCTCAAGAAATATCATGATAGGAAAGTGTTGGAAGGTGCACATTTGATGACCCTGGCCATAGCCACTGAAATGAGAAATAAACCTCTCCCCTCTTATGAATACCCCTTGAAACCATGTGAAACTCCTGCACAGGTAAAAGTCAGTAATCACTTGACAAAAGGGCAGAGGGAGAAAATCCAGCAGGTTCTGGAGAATCATACAGACGTGTTAACGGTCAAACCGGAGCACACCAACTTGTTGGAATATGATATGAAATTGCTAGACCCAACACCCATCTGTATGAGAGCCTATTCTATCCCATTCGCTAAGGAACAACCTTTAAAAGGAGAGATAGAATATTTAGTGCAAGAAGGTATTATCTCCCACAGTGAATCTCCTTACAGCTCCAGTGTAGTATTGTTGAGGAAACCCTCTGGGGAACATAGACTGTGTATAGATTACAGGAAACTGAATGCTGTCACAGAGAGTCAGAGTGGATAGTTGCGATTCGCTCTTGTGGCTAGGCGGTGGGTGCTGTTCGGAAGGTCCTGGTTCGATCCCAGTAAGCCTATCACTTCTGTTGTTTTTCTGTTGTCTGGTCTTCTACTTCTTTATTTCTCACTGAGGGCCTGATAACTACCTTTGTGTGTTGTTTGTTTATTTATTTACTGTTTACAGGCCTCGGGTTTCCCCTCCTTATATGTTTATGCGTTTATAAATACCAAGAAACCTACATTCTATACTTTACTTATTCTCATTCTTCTATCATTTGCTGGACACAGTGTAAGGCCTTTGTCATGTGTTATCTGGCCTATACTGTTGTATAGTGGAACTGCAGAAGTGATTGCAGTCTATAATTAGTCTTGGTCGTCCTATGGTACATATCCGGGTCACGTGGTGTTCGCGCTAGACCTCTGTCAGTGAAGCATTATTTCGTAATGCGGAGCTGGCAGAGTGGATAGTGGCGATTCGCTCTCGTGGCTAGGCGGTGGGTGCCGTTCGGAAGGTCCGAGAACGAATCAAATTTAGTTTTGCTAACGCCAACGGCAGTAGTATTATCTAAGGTGACGCAAGTAGTAGCGCGGGAGGAAATATTCACTGAGTCATCGGTGTTGTTCACGATATTATTGGCCGAGGTCAGATATGAATTATTTGCGGTAATATTATTGGTCTAAGAGCGGCACCGAAGCGAAGCCACGCGATGACTCATGGCGGGGGTCTTGCATCATTTTTTTTCTATTATAAATAACGCGTCTAAGTCTGTAGCGGTCTCTTTGTCTCCAGAAAATCAGCCGATAATCTACGCCTTATCGCTTGCTCCAGCTAGAGATATTCGATAACTTGGGTATGTGTACATCTTAACTTAGCGTAGTAGATAGGTCGTTTTATAATAGAATCTTAGCACGATAACGTAAGGTTTCTTCTGGGAGTTAATTTAATTTTCTTTAAATGGAAGTGCCATCAATTGCTTACTTATGCCAAACGATAGACTGTAGTGTAAGTAGTGTC
>JAMPIV010017809.1:17500-22500 GCA_024509875.1 Oreohelix idahoensis | reverse complement strand
TTAATTTGTACATTTGATTGTTATGAAATTCATTGCATTCTGTGCAGGCAAGGGAGAAAACCAAAAATGCAACCAATAAAAAAATTCATTCACACTATCCTCAATATCTGGTATGTCCACCGTGTGCTTGCAAATAAGCTTGGCAGCGGCTCTGCATGGAACGCACAAGTCTCTGAAGGAAATTCTGGGGAATCAAGTCCCATTCACGTGTAAGAACAGCTTCGAGCTGTTGCAGATTAGCTGGAGAACCTTGCCTGTAAACTCTGCGTCCAAGCTCGTCCCACAGATGTTCTGTAGGGGACATGTCTGGTGATATGGCAGGCCAATCAATCGTCACAATGTTCTGCTGCTGTAGATGTTGCTGCGTAATGCATGCGGTGTGCGCACGTGCGTTATCCTGTTGGAGAAGCTGCAAGTCTGGATAATTTGTGAACGCAGGAGCAACCAATGCATCCAGAACCTCATCTCGATATGTCACAGCATTTACATTTCCACAGAAGACGTGAAGAGGCAAGCGATCTCCACACCATCGCCAAATCTGCATACGTCCATCAACAAAGGATATGTTGAATCTGCTCTCGTCTTTGAATAGGACAGCATTCCACTGCAGTCTAGTCCATCTGACATGTTGCTCTGCCCATTGCAGGCGCTGCTGACGATGTCTGTGAGTCAAGTTTGGCCCAACATAAGGTCGTCTTGCAGTAAGGCCTGTATCTCTGAGTCGTCGTATGACTGTCATTCGAGAGACGTGCCCATGTCTACTCACTATTGCTCTTGCTGTTTGACTTGCCGGGAGAGAACGATTCCTTAGGTGACTCAGCACAATATGACAATCTTGCGAAGGGGTAGTAACTCGTGGTTGGCCACTCCGAAGTCTATCCCGGGCACTGCCAGTGGGTCCGTAACGTTCATTGAGACGTAAAATAGTGCTGTGGTGGCAATTCATCCTTTTGGCAATGGCCCGCGAGCTCATTCCGGTCTCCAACATACCAATGGCTCGTTGGCGGTCGTTTTCAGATAGTCTTGGCATTTCAAGCACATGTACTGGGTGTTTTGTCTCAACGGCCTTTTTATACCGAGTATACTGCCACAACGCGTACACATTTTCAGGGTCATAGCTGTTGGGAATCGTGTTGCACGTGTAACTTTCATTGTTTTCATGTAGTCTGTACACAAACCCGTGGGTTGAATCATGTACTTTCCATTCCAGCAGCCATTCGCTCTCTATCTCATGACAAACACGGGGAAAATCCATTCCCACACTTTTTTCCAGCTTCTCGGCATCAGTATATATAATAGTGGTGCGTTTTTAATGTGCTTCAGTATATATATATATATATATATATATATATATATATATATATATATATATATATATATATATATATATATATATATATATATTATATATATATATATATATATATATATATATATATATATATAATTGTGGTAATTGATAAAGCCTTCTCGGGTCATTCTTTTATTAGAAGTAGGGCCGGGGAATTGTTTAGTACAGCGGATTTCCCTCCGTGAATGAATTGTTGTGACGGCTGACGGACCAGCCGGCACAAAAGATTTAGGTCAGATGAGTCTGGGTTTACCTAACAGACTGCGGTGAAGCGGGGTAGAGAGAGAAGAGGATGGAAGTGTATGGTAGTTTGACCTTTGGGCAGGAATATTTATTTATCGCGTGTGTGTAGAATTGTGTAGGGGAGGGGTATTAATTTAAGGGGAAAGACGGGAGATGTATTAATTTAAGATGTTATGTGTAAGAGTTGAGAATATTGTGACGTGTTGTATATTTGTTGTTATTTTTCGTTTTACAGCATTTTCGCGGCACAAAGGGAGGGTTGAAACCTGCCCCTACAACTTATTATGGTGATTTGTTTTTCTCAGGAGCATAAGGCTCGAGATATCGCCAGAGGTGAAAGAAACGAGACGTTCTCAGGCAGTGAAGCCCATGCTTCAGCGGGAACGGGTTCATCTTGAAAATCCGGAGCTCTCAGCTCGTTATACCACTCCAAAGAGACGCGTGGCCTGGAGATTGGGTTATATATATATATATATATATACCTCGTATGTGTGTGTACATACATACATACGTACGTACGTACGTACGTACCAACAGTATGATATGTATGTACATTACAACCTACATACATACATACATCATACATATACATACATAATACATATGTACATACATACATACATGTCATGGTACATGGTATTTATGTACCTACCATACATGTACATACATACATACATACATACATACCATACATACATACATACATACATACATACATACATACATACCATACATACATACATACATGTACATGGTACATCATGTATACATACATGTACATGTATTGTATACATACATACATAAAATACATGGTATGTAACTGGTATGTAAGTACTATTCACTGTATTTACAACACCAATGTATACATACATACATACATACATACATACATACATACATACATACATACATACATACATACATACATACATACATACATACATACATACATACATACATACATACATACATACATACATACATACATACATATACATACATATACATACATACATACATACATACATACATACATACATACATACATACATACATACATACATACATACATACATACATACATACATACATACATACATACATACATACATACATACATACATACATACATACATACATACATACATACATACATACATACATACATACATAGATACATACATACATACATACATACATACATACATACATACATACATACATTCATACATACATACATACATACATACATACATACATACATACATACATACATACATACATACATACATACATACATACATACATACATACATACATACATACATACATACATACATACATACATACATACATACATACATACATACATACATACATACATACATACATACATACATACATACATACATACATACATACATACATACATACATACATACATACATACATACATACATACATACATACATACATACATACATACATACATACATACATACATACATACATACATACATACATACATACATACATACATACATACATACATACATACATACATACATACATACCATACATACATACATACATACATACATACATACATACATACATACATACATACATACATACATACATACATACATAC
This sequence comes from Oreohelix idahoensis, assembly GCA_024509875.1. NCBI lineage: Eukaryota > Metazoa > Mollusca > Gastropoda > Stylommatophora > Oreohelicidae > Oreohelix > Oreohelix idahoensis. The sequence goes on along the minus strand of JAMPIV010017809.1, from coordinate 19,255 downwards.
ATACATACATACATACATACATACATACATACATACATACATACATACATACATACATATACATACATACATACATACATACATACATACATACATACATACATACATACATACATACATACATACATACATACATACATACATACATACATACATACATACATACATACATACATACATACATACATACATACATACATACATACATACATACATACATACATACATACATACATACATACATACATACATACATACATACATACATACATACATACATACATACATACATACATACATACATACATACATACATACATACATACATACATACATACATACATACATACATACATACATACATACATACATACATACATACATACATACATACATACATACATACATACATACATACATACATACATACATACATACATACATACATACATACATACATACATACATACATACATACATACATACATACATACATACATACATACATACATACATACATACATACATACATATACATACATACATACACATACATACATACATACATACATACATACATACATACATACATACATACATACATACATACATACATACATACATACATACATACATACATACATACATACATACATACATACATACATACATACATACATACATACACATACATACATACATACATACATACATACATACATACATACATACATACATACATACATACATACATACATACATACATACATACATACATACATACATACATACATACATACATACATACATACATACATACATACATACATACATACATACATACATACATACATACATACATACATACATACATACATACATACATACATACATACATACATACATACATACATACATACATACATACATACATACATACATACATACATACATACATACATACATACATACATACATACATACATACATACATACATACATACATACATACATACATACATACATACATACATACATACATACATACATACATACATACATACATACATACATACATACATACATACATACATACATACATACATACATACATACATACATACATACATACATACATACATACATACATACATACATACATACATACATACATACATACATACATACATACATACATACATACATACATACATACATACATACATACATACATACATACATACATACATACATACATACATACATACATACATACATACATACATACATACATACATACATACATACATACATACATACATACATACATACATACATACATACATACATACATACATACATACATACATACATACATACATACATACATACATACTCAGAATCTTTATTATCCAAAAAAATACATTAACATGTACTTGATATAGTATAAAAACACCATATCATATCGGATAATCATTTAGAGTCCGTAAGTGTGCTAAACTCCGCCCAGGATACAATCGGCAAACATTCATAATCCGTTGAATTCAATTCGTACACAGTTTACAAGCTGACATCAAAAGTCTCCAGCCTTCAGTTACCGTCACCGTCTTTTGGGACATGAGCAAAAACCAAACATTCACGATTCTACTGGACACACAATCTGACACATGTCCGCTCTGTGGTCTTTCAGCAACGCACACCATAGTAAGGGGTCAGTGGATCTTTCCATTCTCGATGAGGGGGTGACAGTATCCG
>JAMPIV010017809.1:0-7500 GCA_024509875.1 Oreohelix idahoensis | reverse complement strand
GTGGGGTTGGTGCTTGTGGGGGGGTTGTAAAGATGTTTCGGATTTGGGGGGGGGTTGGGGGGGGTGGGGGGATGGGGGTTGGGTGGGGTTCATGTGGTGTGTTGGTTAGTTTGGTATTACCAGTGAGTGGGGAGGTGTGGTCGTTTGTTGGAGTGTGGTTTTAGTTTTTTGGGGTTGGTGTGGTTTTATTTATATGGGTGTTGTGGGGTAGTAGGTGGTGGGGGCTTGTGGGTGTTGTAGGTTTGCTTGGTTTGGGGGGGGGGTGTTTAATAAGGGTTGGCGTGTTGGGGATATCGGAATTGGGGGGGGGGGGTGTTTTGGGGGGGTTCTTTTGATGATTTATGGGGTTTTTGATTAGGGGGTTAATAATCTGTATCCAATGGCTTCTTTATTTGTGAAAGTGGGTAGGGGTGGACTGTTAGCGTGTTTAGATTATGTGGTAAGTTTTTGGATTTTTAGTGGGGGTAAGTTTTTGATGGAGTTGAAAAGTATTTTTTGAGTGGGAAGTGTCCGAAGTGGGCGGAGGGGGTGGAATTTGGTTTTTTTTCTGAACATTTTTAAAGTTTTGATGGATTGGTGTTGTGCGTATTGCTAAATATATATCTAAGGATCTTGCTTGGTTGTTTTTTGGGAGTTTGGTGTTTCTTAGGATCTGAATTTTTAGCGGGTGTTAGATTCATATGTGAAGGGAGTGAAGTTGGGGGGTAATGTTGGTTGGAAGGGCGAAAGAACAGATGTCCCAGTGGGGGAAAATGTTAAATAGGTGATAAAGATATTGGAGGGGTGACAGAATTGAGTTAATGGGGGGAACGTTAGAAGGAGAGGAGATGATTTTTGGGTTGGGTTGACAGGAGTGGCGGGGGTGGGCATGGATTGGGAACTTGAGGGGTGGGTTTTTAGTTTAGGGGGCTTTGCCTGAACTAGTGTGCTTTTTGATATACGAAGTGTTTGGATATATGTTGATTGTAAGGAAAAATGGGGGGGTGTTTAGAGTTAGTGGAAGGGATTACAAATCATTGAGTGAAATTTTCACAAGGCATAATGTTGTGTGAAAGATGAAGAAAACTAATTTGTATTGATATTTGAATATAGTTTTGTATTTCCGGGTTAGTTTAAACAGGGTGACGAATTGGGTAGCTTAAAAAAATAAGGAGATGATATTCAAAAGGTATGGATTTATAATGGCGGGGTGAAACTTGGTTTTGGAAAGATAATTGGGGTTTTGAATAAAGCATTGTGTGAATGTTTTTTTTGAGATGATTGGAATGTTGGTGGGATGTAATAGTTTGAAGGCGATGGGAAATGGTTTCATGAGTATTTTAGATCTAAAAAACGGGAATTTGAAGGAAGGAAGATGATTAAGGAAGTTGAAGCGTTGAGCCCAGTTATGAATTGTTTGAACGAGGGAGTGGATGAAGATGAATTGAAGAAATTTCGGGTAGTGAAGTGGTGATTGGTGAAAAGGAAGGTCCATGGAGTGTGAAGAGTGGAGATTTTTTAGGGGTGGTTCGAGGTTGATGTATGGTAGGTTATTTTTTAAATTTCTGTCAGTGGCTTTTAAGTGTTATTGGAAAGGAGCTCTGGTTTAATGATATATGGAGATACAGATATGAAAGAGGTTGCAAGAAATTGCTGTTGAAAAGCTTGATGTGGGAGGGCATTTTCAAAACAATAAATTAAAGACGGGGATTAAAGTTGGGAGGAGGAAAGATATCCCATTCTCAGGTTTCAGCTTGGGGATTCTGTTTAAGGCTACACGAGACTCCTGGGGTTCCCTACTTGAGTGTTAAAGCATGAGGGAGGATGAAGCAAAGATAGATTACCAAATAGGTGACTCCATGCAGGAGATGAAGAAAAGATCTGAATTGGAAAATTCCTCGGAGGGGGGGAAATAAAGGGTAAGGAAGGGGTATTATATAGAAGGACGATTAGGCCTATCATTGAGGGAAAATTAAAGAAGGTGCGAGTTACGGGAGACTCTATTGAAGTGTCGTCGGAGGGTAAAATCCACTATTTTTTGAATGACCCTTAGCCTAGGTGCACTGAAGTCATAAGATCAACCGTTTAGAAGAACCTTGCTTTATTGATATCTGATCAGAAAAGGCTTGTATCAGGGGATTTGAGATAGCCAGTGAAGTAGACCAGGTGGAGGGGAAATGTGGGGGTCTTAACCATAACATTGTTTTTGCTAGTAGAACGGATAGGTTCATAAACAGAGTGAGCTTTTTGGGAGGGGGCAACAAGTATCCCGGATGTTTGGTCAAAGTATTAGACCCAGTTAGAAGAGATCCTTAACCTAAGGCAGGATGGAAACAGGTGGAGAGGGGAAGAAAGTTCTGACACGATAAAAAGAGGGGGGGAAACTGTTTATGGGGGAACATTTGGTGGGGTTATTGTAAAAGGTGGTGGCGGGGGCCTGGGCGGAACGGGGTGGGGGAGATTTGTTCGGTGAGTTACATTTGGTAATCTGGGGTTGTAGTATAACATTTGCCGGGCCTGTTTGCCTTCGTTGCCTTGGTTATCAGAGGGGGTGTATGAGGGTGGCAAAAGGGTGTGTTTGGATAATATTTTTCGAATTGAGGCGGACCCAATGGGGGGGGGTAGTGAGGACGTTAATCTGCGCACCTCTTATCTGAGATGTATGTTAAATGGCAAGTAGATTTCTGCGGTGCTTTTTTCGATTAGTAGTTGAATTAGGACTGGATTGCACTTGTGGAGGTAGGGTCTAAGAGGACCACCAATTTGGTTTTTTTATTAGGAAGAAGGGGGAACCATTATTGCCCATAAGGAGTGCTGGAAAAAGAGCAGAGTAAGCCAACTGTGTCGAGTTGGGTGGCGCAGTGTTATTAGATGAAACTGGGTGAAATGGGGGGGGCACCCTCTGAGGGGAAGATGAGGGGTTTTGGGTGATTGTAGAGTACGTTTGTTCTTATTGATGGGAAGCTGCAACCTTGGGGTGAGGTTCAGTTTCGCGGTGTGAAGTTATTTGTCACAATGGAGGAGAGGTATCGGTGTAAAAGGGAAGAAGGGAAAAAGTCCAAAGATTAAGAGTTGAGGGTTTAAGAAGAATAAGGGAAGTTGAAGGGAAGAAGGAAGGTGAAATGAGAAAAGAAAAGGAAATTGATGAGAAGCAAGTTTTCCTTTTTACGGGGGGGCGAGAGCAAATTCAGTGGTTAGATTTTTGAGATCAAAAAGGTAGTTGGGGCTCGGAGGGGGTTTACAAACGTATAAGAGGGTTAATAGTGAAGAGAAGGAAATAAATAGCTTTTTAATGTTTAGACCGCACGTAAAACAAAAACAGAGAGAGGGAGATCTAAATCAAAAAAAAATAAAAAGAAAAAAGACAAAGAAAAAAAATGCTAAAGAATAAACAACATAGACCAAATAAAAAAATGCATATATTCTCTGAAAACTTTTTTTTTTTTAAAAGAAAAACAAGAAAATTGTGTGTGAATGTCGTTTAAAAATGAACCCCAATTTAAACGATTATAAATCCAACAAAATTATTATTATAAGTAATATTTTATTGTTGAGAGCACTTCTAAGAAAGTGACGGTGAGTTAAATCCGATAGAATACCCCATATATTCAGTAAGCAGCCCCCCCGACATGTTACCTTCCCAAGTAGGAAAATTGGTTATTAATGACAATGTTAGCTAAATAAAGAAGACGTAAAAAATTTGCAGTGGTCAAAGAGGGAGGTTACGGGTGAGGGGGGGCTTGGTGTAGCTATGTGGATTGGGGGGGGGGGGGTCTTGGGGTGGGGGGATATATCGGGTTTTGGAGGGATTGCTGTAGGGGACCTCGGGAAGGAAATTACCCTTCTATTTGGGTTTTGTGGGGTGGAATGGGGGGTTTGGGGGGTAGGATGTGGGGGAAACAGAATGTTAATTTTTTTGTTATAAGGTGTAGTGTTTGATGTATATTTGATATTAGGTGAGGGGCTGGAATTTCATTGGTTTTTGATTTTCTATAGGCTGGGGGGGTATTATGGTAGTCGTAACCAATAAATGACTTTTTGGGGGATAGGGGGGGGGGGGGGTAATTAATTTAAATTTGGTGATGTGATTGCTAACATGTTGCCTGGTAGTGAGGTGGGGTGGGAGGTTCAAGTGTGCAATTTTCATTAGGGGTTGTATGTGCTGGAGGTGGGAGGTACTGGAAGGTTTGGCTGTTAGGGTGATCAGTCCTTTGTGGAGGTGTGGATGGGGGGGGGGTGTCCAGGTTTTTGGGCGCGGGATGAAAGAGTGAACTTTACAACAAATTAGGAAGGTGGGATAAAAAAAACCATGGGTGGGGAGGGCTCAAAAAAAACGGTGTGGAGCGGGGTAAAGAATAGGGGACGATTTCTGTGGTGCGAGGGTGCGGAAGGAGGTGTGGGGGGAAAAAAAAAAAAAACACAAAAAAAAAGAATTTAGGGGGGGCTTTCAGGTTTGAATAAAAATCTAATTAAAACAAGCGGGTCATAAAATAAAAAGGAGAAACCCACAAAAAGGACCAAAGGGGCGGGTACAACTAACACAAATCACGTGGGGGGGGAAAAATGTTGGGGGGGGGGGTGGGATGAAAGGGGGGCGGGGGGGGTTTTTTTAAAGGTTTTTATAAAGACAAATGACAAAACCCCAACAAATCGAAGGTTGGGGGGGGGACAGTGGGGGGGTTGTGGTGTGGAAACAATTTTAGAATCGTGGGGGGGGAGGGGGTGTGAATAGGAAGGGGCGGTGGGGGGAATTTTATTTGCTCCGGGTTGGAAAAACAATTATGGGGTGTAGCGTGGTATTTCTTTGGGTGGTGGTATGTGGGAGGGGTGTGGGGAAGGTCCGTCGATCTGGTGGGGTGGGGGTGGTGAAGCCTGTGTGTGCTGATGATTGTAATTGGTTCACACGTTTTGGAGGTGGGGGACAGTGGGTCGTGTGGGGGGGGTGGAGGTGTTTGTGGTGGGGTTTTTTTTTGTTAAAAAAACAGTTGTTTGGGTCACGGTTGGTGTTTGTTTTGAGGTTGGGATGGGGGTGGGGTGGTTTTGTGTGGGGGTTAGTGCAAAAGTGGGATTTTGTTCGTTGCTTTGTAGTTGAGGTTTTAGGTTTAGTGGGGTATCATTTGTTCAGTAATAGGGCTTGTTTGTTTGGGGTGTTGTTTATTTTTTTGGGGAGTTGGTTTTTTTTGTTTGGTTGTTTTGTGTTTTCTTTTCATATATTGTTTTTTTTTATAGTGTTTGAAATAAAAAAATCGTATCCAGCCACCTCGCATGTATGAGTTATGTGCAAACGAACAGTAGTATGCAATGAGTCACCAATTAAATTGCTCTCCTGGTTCTCCTCGCCCAGTTTTCGTGTTATCGCCTGTGGTAAAAGACCCGCTCTCACGCAAGTTTTGATATAAAAAGAACCCCAGGCTACGCCCGGCCTTTTTTTTTTAGAATCTTGCGGCGCCAGTGGGTGGCGCTGTCTGGCTCCTAAATAATATTTTAACTCCACAATCAAAAAAAAAAAAAAAAAAAATAAAAATGCATGCTGCCGAATTCGTGTCTCTCATATAATTTACTGCATTAGTGGAAAGATAATATATTTTTTACCGTTTGTGGTGAAAAATAAAATAAACTATAAAAGCACAAAAATAAAGTCTATTATTTGTGGGTGTCTTTTCGTGGAGAAGAGCTGGGAGAAATGGCGGAGTAATGAGAGGCCAATCTTTTTGAAGTTTTTTGGATTTTAAATAGAAATTCCAGAAGCAAAGATCAAGGGAGCAAAGATAAGGGGTAAAAACCCCCTTTTCAGTTTTTTTTTTAATAAAAAAAAAAAAAAAGAATAATAGAAGGGAAAAAACTAAAAAATTCTGAAAAAAAAACTGTCGTGTAGCAACTGCCCGTACACCCCGCCACCTTGCCCCAACCGCCGTCCTCGCGAAAAAAAAAAGTGAAAAAAACCGCTTACGGGGGAAACAATGAAGAAACTAAGAAAAAATTTTTTTTTTTTTTTCGGAAAAGAAAGGGGTACCAACCGCCCCCCTGTCTCCCACCTGTTCCCCTAGAAAAAGAAACTAAAAGGGGTGGGGTCATGTCTTTCAGTGGTTTTATATGTAGAAGAATAAAAAAAAAATATAGAATGGGAAAAAAGAAAAGAATAAATGAAAATAAAAAAAAAATTTCCCCATAAAAATAATAGCTCTAATAAATTAATAAAAAGAATTAGGAGATATATTTGTGATTACCGAAAAAAAGTCCGTGCTTGGTTAAATAATCTAAAAAAAAAAGGGGGAGTTTTTTGCATTTTAATGGGGAAATAACATAGATTTTTAAGAAATGCCCTTTTTTTGGTGTTAATAAATTAAAATACTGTTACACTATAAATTATTTTTTTTTTTTAAAGAGATAAATTGGCGCGCGGGTATTTTTTACTCAACCCCCATTGACGTTTGGGGGTGCGGGCGTCGGGGGTATGTTTAATCGGGGGGTGATTTATCTAGCCGACCCTTTTGTAAAAACCACACCTCACGCCCACGACGACGACCACTTCAATGCCCACCTTACTAAATCTACGCGGAAAAAAATTATGCCAGCTGCCGGTCAGGTAAAGCTCTCTGATAACGGTCGGGGGGTTCAAGTTACGACTTAGGGGGGGGGAGGGAACGATATATACCGTACTGAAAGTCCTTACCATCAAAGGGAAGCCATCTCCGTCTATGTAAGGGGAAACCAATCTCTCCCCCCCTAACACTCAATCTGTACATAATTATATATAAAAAAATATAAATATATAATATAAAAAAATAACCATTATATTAAGAAATCTATTACAAAATTTACTAACCAAGTCCTGAAGGCCCTTCTGAATAAATTGCAAACTTATTTCTAGATTGGAAAAAAACAATAATCTCCTGTAGGGTTTAAAAATTATGACCTAGGGGGGTTTATTCACTCAGTAAAAATGACTATGGGGGGAAAAAAAGGGGGTGGGGGGGGGGAAAACCTGTGGGGGTATTTCAGGAGAAGGAAATGACTGGGCACACTAAAATTTTGGGGGGGGTGGGGGGCGCATCTTTGGGGGGTGGGGGATAAAATTTCCAGGATTTTTTCGTATTTTCCTTGATTCTGGGGGGGTGGAATCTACCCCCCCCCCCCCCAACGCAGATGTTATTTCTTTTAACATTGGGGGGGGGGGGGATCCTTTTATTTTATTTCGTTTTTTTTTTTTTTCATGGGGGGGGATAACTCCCACACCGTTACTTTTTTTTTGTATTAGTTTTTTTTTTTTTTATTTTTGGGGGGGGGGGGGGGGAGGGTGTTTTATCTCAAAAGAAACTAGAACATTAGTAGACAATTGTTTTCCCCTTTTTCTCAATCCATATTTTTTGCCACGCGTTTTTCCCCAAATTCCGTTCGGGGGGGGGGGGGGGGGCACTTCTTTTACACGTTATTAAACTGTTATTTTTTTAATATTTTAGCTTTATATGATAATTTATATTATGATAATTAAAATTAAAAAATAAAATTAAATAAAATAAA
>JAMPIV010017808.1:0-18886 GCA_024509875.1 Oreohelix idahoensis | reverse complement strand
TTTAGGATTCTTAACCCTAACCCTTATTATTGATTGGAATAGTAGATAGGAGGCCACTATGTTGCCAGAGCAGCCTTCCATATTTACGCTACAGCTATCCTTAACCTAACCTCAACCCTGTTTCGAGTTTTGTCGAAAACAATAATGTCCTTCGACAAACACTGACGCTTTAAATTAAAACCAAAACAAAAAAAATTATAACTTGAAGCAAAATGCAGTGTTTCCGGCAAACAAAGCTGAGTGCAACTTACTACCAACTAACTCGGCAAACCCATATCACAGACAATGTTCCATTCATACTTCTCTTACACACTTGAACATTCATAATAATCCCTAAAGAAAACCCTTGCTGATATTTTAATCATTCCATGTGACACAGCCAATGCATTGATAGCCACATGGGCAACATGGCGGCATGTGTCTACTAATCTGTTTTTAAAACCAGATGATTTGACAAGTTACACAATACATACATAATTTATTTCTGTATTATTTTTAGGTCAGGGTCAACCTCCAATGTATGGTGACTTTGAAGCACAACGACATTGGATGGAAATCACAGTCAATCTACCAGTCAGAGAGTGGTAAGATAGATAGACTGAATTATTATATCTACTAGGGAGGTTGTAACATAAAGTCTGTGGTCATGGCTTTTGATGTATGATGTTGATTAGCATATACTACTTTTCTATAAAACCACATGTGTGGGGTCTTCTGCATGTATTTTTGTTGTTGTTGTTGCTTCTTTAATCATTGTCCATTATCCACTTCTTTATGATAATGTAAGTTCTGTGTATCGGCTGTGGAATGCTTCATCATAATTCTTTCATCATTGCCCCTTTCACTCCTTATTGAGCATGAAACGATCACTGCCATTGGTTCCCTTACATGTGTAATAACCTCCTTCAGTCACAGCTAACTATAGGAATGATGCTCCCTTACATGTGTAATAACCTCCTTCAGTCACAGCTAACTATAGGAATGATGCTCCCTTGAGGTGATAGGCCTCAGCACATTTTTTCCTGATGTTTCTTTCAGTGTGTACTTGTCTCTTTTGTTTGTTGTAAGAGCCTCTTTTTGCCCAATCTAATGTGGCCCCGTAGAAAGCATTGCTACTTGGTGCAGTCGGCAGCTTCATCCTCCCAGGTTGCTGGAATAATGTCCAATGCTTTCATGTCTCTCTTGCACACATCTTTAAATCTCAGCTGTAGTTGCCCAGCCGGTTACCCCATCCTGTAAAAAATTTAAACCACAAAAAACTTCAACAAATATGGACAAGTCAAATAAAGGAAATAAAACACAGCCATCCAAGACAGGGGAAGGTCCTCTCGCGGGTAGGCGTATGATGCAACACAGAGAAAGCCGAAAGGAGTCTGTGTTGCTGACTAACCTTCTTTCTTCTAGGAGAACTTCCAGATTTGGCACCTGGAATGTTCGGACATTAAACGAACAAGGGAAAGTGGCGCAAGTAGCAGCAGAAATGAGGGAATACAAAATCGAGGTTCTGGGAATGTGTGAAACAAAGTGGAATGGGGTAGACAGGAAGAAACTCATCACATGTGAATTGGTGCTGTCCTCAGGACATGACGACGAAAGTTCACACCACAGTGAAGGGGTAGCTCTTATGTTATCTAAAGAAGCACAGAAAGCACTCATTGAATGGGAAGCTGTTGGACCCAGAATAATAACAGCTACTTTTAAAACAGCTAAAAAGAAAATTCATGTAAATGTCATCCAATGTTATGCACCAACTAATGACAAAGAAGAGTCTGTGAAAGAAGCATTTTATACTAAACTACAGGAAATTATGGATAAAGTAAAAAGAAGAGACATCACAATTTTGATGGGTGACATGAATGCAAAGATAGGTACAGTCAACACCGGATTTGAAGAAGTCATGGGAAAACATGGGCTAGGAGTAATGAATGAAAATGGAGAACTATTCGCAAACTTCTGTGCTTCAAATCAACTGGCTATAGGAGGAAGCATGTTTCCACATAAGAGAATACACAAGGCAACATGGATATCACCAGACCATAGAACAGAAAATCAGATCGATCATATATGCATAAAGAAGAAGTTTAGATCATCATTGCAGGATGTAAAGGTATATAGAGGAGCAGATGTGGCATCAGATCACCATCTTCTGAAAGCCAAAGCAAAAATGAAACTCAAGAGATATGCAACAATGCAAAATTATAGACAACAGTTTAATGTAGGACAGCTAAGAAATCAAAAAACAAGAGACAAATTTGCGGTCACAGTATCCAACAAATTCCAAGTGCTACAACAGCTGGAAGATGTAGAGAATACAGAAGACTATTGGCAGCAGGTCAAAACGGTATGGAAGGAGACATGTGAAGAAATACTGGGGAAAAGGGAAAGACAACAAAAAGCATGGATAACAACAGAAACCATCAATTAGATAAAAGACAGAAAAAACAAGAAAGCAGAGTTAAACACAAGCAAAACCAGAAGTTCCAAAGCCAAGGCTCAAGAAATGTACACAGAAGCAAACAAAGAAGTAAAAAGAAGTATCAAAAGAGTTGCTATGGGTACTAAGATGGGCCCTAGTTACGCTTGCCTTTTTATGGGCCACTTTGAATATTTGGTCTTTCAAAATTATGATGGGCCAATACCCGAGTTTTACCGCCGCTACATTGATGATGGTATTGGCATTACTGACATGTCTGAGGTAGACCTCCGTCGATTTATTGACTATGTTGGTAATTTCAATCCTGCCATAAAATTCACTTTTGAAATTTCTACGACCTCAGTGAACTTCCTTGACATCACTGTGACTATTAGCCCTATTGGTCTTAAAACGTCTGTCTATTATAAGGCTACTGACGCTCATGGTTTCCTTCTTTATACTTCATCGCATCCTCTTAGTTGTAAAAATTCCATTCCCTTTTCTCAACTTCTTCGCTTGCGTCGGTTATGTCACGATGACGATGATTTTCATCAGCGAGCTCAAGAGATGCTTGAGTTCTTTCGCCAACGTCTTTATCCAGAACAAGTGTTATCTGATGCCCTTAATCGTATCACACGCGTCACTCGTCAGACGGCACTCACTACTAAACCTTCTGTCCAATCTGACAGACTCAAACTGGTTCTAACTTTCCATCCTCACTGCCTGGCGGTAAAGAGAATTCTGTTTCGACATCTGCCTATTCTCAACTCTGATCCTGATACCAAAGAGTTGTTTCGTGATACACCTTTGGTAGCTTATCGTAGGGATAGGAATTTTAGGGATATTCTTGTACACAGTCGCTTGCGACATTCTAGCCCATCTTACTTTGGTACTAAACCGTGCCAACGCCGGATATGCAAGACCTGTCCATTTGTACTCCAAACTCAGACAGTCACTTTTCCGAAAGGAAAATTTATTATTAGAGAGTCATTTACGTGCGAATCCAGAAACCTGATTTATGCTATCATCTGCAAGAGATGTGGCATGACCTATATTGGTGAAACTGGTAGGCGTTTGGCAGACAGGTTTCGTGAGCACTTGAATGACATCTATCATGACAAACATTTACCGGTGGCCCTTTATTTCAATAGGCCTGACCATTCAGGTAATTCCGATATACATGTCACTGCCCTCCGTTCATGTGCCGGTAATGACAAGACTCGCTTTTCGTTGGAGAATCGCCTTATTTTTAAAATGGGTGTTCTAGCTCCCGATGGTTTAAATATACAACATCATTTTGCATAAATTCTGGTAGCTTTTCTCTTTTTCATTCTTTATTCGTTGTCTTTTAGATCTATCTTCTTATGTTTTTGCTTTGGTTCGTTTCGTATCTTTTTATATCTCTTGTTTTGTCGCTATCGTACGTCACTTCCTTGTAATTTCTTTGACAAGAGACTACCGCTTTCTTACACAGATTCTTTGGATCGAGCTAAGCTAACTTTTACTAGTTCCACAGTTTTGTTTATTCTTCTTTTTTTTTCGTTTTGTTGATTATTTACTTTCTTGTTTCAGTATTTCTTTTAGATTTTACGGTTTTCTTGTATTGTTATTGTTCTTTTTTTCTCTCATCACTGTTGTTGTTTACTTTTTCCATCTGCTTGTATCACCCATTTGTTGTATATTTCTCATCATCGTATAGTTTTGTAGTACCAATATGTAATTTTTGTCTTTGTCACCTGTTTGTGGCTGACGAAGGGTGAAACCCGAAACGTCCCTTGTCTTATGTGAACTGTTAATTGTAAAACTGATTCAATACCGTTTTATTAGTTTATAAACTTATATCAAAAGAGACAAGAGGAAGTATATTGAGGAGTTGGCAAGAGAGGCAGAAGATGCTGCAGCCAAAGGAAATATGAGAGAACTGTATAGCAGCACAAAGAAGTTAACAGGGAAATACAAGCAAACAAGTTGCCTCATAAAAGACAAGAATGGGAAACTGCTCAGCAATATACAAGAGCAAATGAAGAGGTGGACAGAATATTTTGGGGACCTTCTCAATAGACCAGCTCCACAAAACCTGCCGGACATCCAGCCAGCAGAAGAAGAGCTACAAATTAACGGTGAAAGACCAACGAAGGAAGAAATAAAGAAAGCCATAAAGCTTCTAAGAGATGGAAAAGCGTCTGGACCTGATGGCATTCCAGCAGAGGCCATCAAAGCAGATATCGACACGGCTACAGAGATGTTATATAAATTACTTGGTAATGTCTGGGAAAAGGAAGAGATACCAGCAGAATGGAAGGAAGGATATCTGGTTAAGTTGCCTAAGAAGGGAAATTTACAAGAGTGCACAAATTATAGAGGAATAATGTTACTATCATTGCCAGGAAAAGTATTAAACAGGATTATCCTTGAGAGATTAAAAGAGTCCATAGACAAGAAACTGAGAGATGAACAAGCAGGTTTTCGACAAAACAGATCATGTACAGACCAGATAGCCACTTTGAGAATAATAGTTGAACAATGTCTGGAATGGAATTCACCACTATACATCGGATTTGTGGACTACGAAAAAGCATTTGACAGTGTAGACAGAGAATCACTTTGGAAATTGATGAGGCATTATGGAGTTCCCCTGAAGATCATTAATTTAATAAAGAAAACCTATGAAGACATGACATGCAGAGTTCTTCATGAAGGACAGCTTACAGAACCATTTGGGATAAGAACAGGAGTGCGACAGGGATGCCTCTTGTCTCCATTTCTTTTCTTGCTTTCAATAGATTAGGTTATGAGATCATCGACAACACACAACAGAAATGGAATCCAATGGACTCTGACTAAGCAGATGGATGATCTGGATTTTGCTGATGACTTGGCTCTTCTGTCCCATAACCGTAATCAGATGCAGGACAAATTGAAAACACTCGATGAGAGGTCACAGCAATTGGGTCTGAAAATACACAGGGAAAAGACAAAAATAATGCGAATAAATGCAGGTAATGATAATAGGGTTGAACTTGAAGAAACACCAATACAAGATGTAGAATCATACACGTATCTTGGCATTAATATAGACAAAGTTGGAGGGACAGACAGCGATATCAAAATAAGAATACAAAAGGCAAGAGGAGCTTTCATTGCATTGGGAATTATATGGAGATAAAGAGAAATAGGATCCAACACGAAAATAAGAATCTTCAACTCAAATGTGAAGTCAGTCCTATTGTATGGCTCTGAGACATGGAGAACAACAAAGACAACAACCAAAAAGCTACAGACTTTCATAAATGGGTGCTTGCGTAGAATAGAGGGATTAAAATGGTATGACAAGGTTACCAACGTGGAACTGATGACAAGAACTAGACAAGTGCCAGTGGAACAAGAGATGAGAAGAAGACGATGGCGATGGCTAGGACACACACTGAGGAAACCTGTTGATAGCATTACAAGGCAGTCCTTGTTCTGGAACCCCCAGGGCAAGAGAGGCAGAGGAAGACCAAGAAGTACATGGAGAAGAGAGTTGGAAACAGAGGTGAAAATGATGAGGAGAACATGGAAAGAACTTGAGATGATGGCACGTGACAGGAGGACTTGGCATGTGTTTGTTGAAGGCCTATGCTCCTTTGGGAGTGGAGGGTTATGAATGAATGAATGTAGTTGCCCAGCTGTTTTGTTGCCATCTCCAGGTTGTCCTTGGAGAATATCTTTGGGGATGCGACCATCTTCCATGCGACAGACAGATCCAAGTCTGATCTGCCTGAGCAGTGTATACATGCTTTGAAGGCCAGCATGAGACAGCACCTCAAGATTCGTCACTTTGTCCTTACACAAAATACCATGGATGTGGTGTAGATACTGTAGATGAAAGCTATTGAGCCTTCGTTTATGCTTAGCATAGGTTGTCCATCGCTACCATAAAGAAGTGTGCTGGTGACACACACATTTTATACTACAGCTTTGGTCTTCATTGTGAGTTTGGAGTTTCCGCAGACACACATTGTGAGGCAGACAAATGTAGCTGCAGCTTTGCCAAAATGACAGTCAATTTCTATATCCAGTGAGAGTTTGTCATTGATGATAGACTCCAGGTATGTGAAGTGGTGCACCACTGCCAATTTATAGCTATCGATAGTTTACAGGAAGCCTGCACCAAAGCATTAATTGCAGGGGGAGGCATGTGTGATTCTGAGTTGTGTTTTCATCATCATTTCTCAGCTGCCTGAGGAACATAGACCTTCAACTAATCCATGCTAAGTCATCCTGTCCTGTGCCATCAATTGAAGCTCGTTGGAATGGATTTCTCTGGGGTCTCTCAAGAGCCAGAGACAGAATAGGACTACTGCACCCTCGGGCACGGTGTACAGGACGTCAGGTTGTGGCAGCTTCATCATGTAGGTCAGGGGTCGGCAATCAGTATATCCTGTTCTACCGATAGATCCTAAGGCATTATTTTGGTAGATCTCTAGATGAAGGAGGGGGGAAAGTAATTTTTAACCTATGTAAATTTCTGACTAGCCTTCTTCCATCGGCACTTACAAGTGTGGCATTCCCAGGCTTAAAGGGAATTCCCAGGTATTAAAGGGAAAACCTGCAAGCCAGTTAACTAAAATTCACTTTAGTTGTCAACTTTATAAGATCGGAAGGGTTGTTTTCTTTGACGTGAAGTTAACATTTGGTAAAATGTTTAGTTTTAATTTTTCCATCACTCTGTTGATGGGATTGCAGATACCACATCGTACGGCAGAGATAAAAGCTACATATAGGCTGGATTTCTGAATCTGAGAACAGACATGGTTTTATCAAAGTAGATATTTAGAGAGGTCGGTGTTTCTAAAGTAGATCCCCACAGCTGCTTGGGTTGCCTACAGCTGATGTAGATCAGATTCCCACAGAAACCTCCATTACAAGAACATGTCTTCCCACAGAAACCTCCATTACAAGAACATGTCAATGTTTAGTGCAGGCTTCTTGCAAGGGGACCTGATGTAGTGGTGGTTCCATGCTCCGTTAGGACCACAGAGTCAAATGTTGATGAATGAGGTATCTACATTAGTAGACATTTTGATCGTTGTATACATGATGAATGAGGTATCTACATTAGTAGACATTTTGATCATTGTATACATGATGAATGTGGTATCTACATTAGTAGACATTTTGATCGTTGTATACATGATGATTGAGGTATCTACATTAGTAGACATTTTGATCATTGTATACATGATGAATGTGGTATCTACATTAGTAGACATTTTGATCGTTGTATACATGATGAATGTGGTATCTACATTAGTAGACATTTTGATTGTTGTATACATGATGAATGAGGTATCTACATTAGTAGACATTTTGATCGTTGTATACATGATGAATGTGGTATCTACATTAGTAGACATTTTGATCATTGTATACATGATGAATGTGGTATCTACATTAGTAGACATTTTGATCGTTGTATACATGATGAATGTGGTATCTACATTAGTAGACATTTTGATCGTTGTATACATGATGAATGTGGTATCTACATTAGTAGACATTTTGATCGTTGTATACATGATGAATGTGGTATCTACATTAGTATACATTTTGATTGTTGTATACATGATGAATGAGGTATCTACATTAGTAGACATTTTGATTGTTGTATACATTATTATGCCAAATATGTTGAACGCTGTCTCTTCCCAGGTACGTGCAGGGCCCAGATAATGACCTCCAGTACTGGGGTTTAGACTACCCTCCAGCGACTGCCTATCACATGATGCTCAATGGGCTGGTGTAAGTTTATTAAGTGTAATACCTTCAGCTGCCTCTGTAGCATAGACCTCTGTAGCAGACACACAACAAGGTTTATTGTCCTGTACCATCCCTTCAAGGTCTGTGAGCATCTTATTTTTACAAATCCCCCTCAGGTCTGTCTCCAGCTGCCTTCACAAACAGTTTCAGAGTTAACAGAGATTTAAGAAACCTGGGGAACTCTAAAAAAAATAAAATATATGGTCACATAGAAATTACGCTAAAAGGACTGGGAGTCATAAACTGAAGAGAGATCCTTTAAAAGGTGGAAATGGCCTGTGTTTGCCGCAGAAAATTTTTAATGCTGTTCCCTGTAGAGCAGAGACTTTCAGTCAGTTCTTGTCTAGCATCCCCTAACCCCTTTTCTGGTCCTGGGCAGTTTTTTTTTGGTATCATTTTTATTCTTGTTAAATCTGTTTTTAGATCTGTGTTTGGGTCTTCCTCTGTTTATACCCCACTTTATACCTCTGTTTATACCATGGATGGGTGTGAAAAAAAAATCGAAAAAAGGTGATTCGTCTTACGGGGACAAAAGAATGAGAAAATAGCCAACGTTACGGCCAGCAGGCCTTCGTCAGGGAAAGGAAAGAAAGTGAAGGTTAGATAGGACACATAAGAACCTAAAAAAATTTATAAAAAAAATATAAAAATTTAAAAATAGGTACTTCCCTAAAGGCGGCAAAGTCCTAACGCTTATGGGCGCGTGCCAGGAAAGGGAAATTTTTTTTCACACCCATCCATTGTATTCCACGTCTTACCGCAGTTCCTCTGTTTATACCCCACTTTATACCTCTGTTTATACCCCACTTTATACCTCTGTTTATACCCCACTTTATACCTCTGGTTAAGGAGCTGTCATGCCCTTTTCAGGGCAGCTCGGCCACCTTTGGTCCAAACCTGGCATTCAGCTCTCACCTGTGGCTCCTCGTAGCTGTCAGCATGCGACAGCGGCCACCCCCCGGGAAACGGCTTTGACAGGCCAGCTAAACTAGGTGAGGGTAGCCGACTGGTTATAAACCTTCGGTGAGTTAATGTCTGCCTACCCATGCATGCGAAGACTGGATTCGGTTGACTGCGCGGAAGAAACCACCTGTTGGTTCAACGGGCATGACGGCGATTACCAGCAACGCGCTGTGGAACGTAAGGAGCATGGCGAGGCACGTAGAAAGCCATGGTCATCCACTGCACCTGACTTCATCTCCAGTCGTCTTGACTTCTCTTGCCACTGGATTAAGATGGACCCAGGCGAGAGAGTGAGGTCGACGAATTGCGCAACTCTTCCTCACTTTAAACCAAATCACTGCGCAAGTCACTCTTTCATCCACTCATCCACTCATCCATCCACTCACAACAAGTCCTGTGGCGATGGGCGAGCGGCGAAGCGGCAAGCGTGGGTGCGCTGGCAGTCGTAGTCGCAGACCTACACACAGGCGGCTCAGGCCATATGGTCGTCTTCCACTGATCGGAGCAGCAGTGGGATTCGGCAGCCCCCTGAGTGACTGAGCAGCCCTCTTTAGGAAAGCACTGCTCACCTCCATGGCATGAGGAAGGGGCTAGAAAAGGTGCCCTAAACATTGCCTGCTCCACCATTACCTAACCAGCTTACCGCGGTTGGTGGGTACCCTACTTCAGCGGGCGACACATAAGAAAAAGAAAGGACAGATTTTTCCCCCTCATTCTAGGCGCATGGAATGTGCGCACTCTACTCGACAAAGACTTTAACACAAACAGACCCGAGAGGCGAACTGCCCTGATTGGGAGAGAACTGGCCAGATACAACATTGACATAGCAGCACTGAGTGAAACTCGACTTGCAGGCGAGGGCCAACTTTGCGAAAAGGGTGCAGGTTATACATTCTATTGGAGCGGAAGAGGAACTGAAGAAAGACGAGAAGCAGGGGTTGGATTTGCAATCAAAACAGCAATTATTGGCAAGCTAGCGGAGCCCCCAAAGGGAATAAATGAACGACTCATGACGGTCAAGATCCCGCTGCTTTATGGAAGGAAACATGCCACCATCATTAGCGCGTATGCACCAACTATGACAAACCAGGATGACGTCAAGGATAAGTTTTACGAAGAACTACATGCAGTCATTGCATCAGTTCCCAAAGCAGATAAGCTTATTATTCTTGGTGACTTTAATGCAAGAGTAGGCTCAGATAACATCTCCTGGAATGGCACTATCGGAAAGTACGGCGTGGGTCGCTGTAACAGCAATGGACTTCTTCTCCTCCAGACTTGCGCAGAACATAACCTCCTTGTCACCAACACCATTTTTCGACTTCCTATCCGCAACAGGACCTCCTGGATGCACCCTCGCTCGAAGCATTGGCACCTAATTGACTATGTAATTGTTAGGAAGAAGGACAGGCAAGATGTCCGGGTGACCAAGTCCATGTGTGGTGCCGAATGCTGGACTGATCATCGCCTCATTGTGTCTAAACTTAAAATTCGTATCCAACCTGCCAGGCGCCCTCAGGGAAAGAAAACTCAAAAAAGGCTGGATATTACCAAACTAAAGAAGACAAAAATTAAACAGTCATTCACTGACACCCTAGAAGACCGTCTCAAATCTATCTCGTTAGACGGCCAAAGTGCGGAAACAAATTGGACAGCCCTAAGCGAGCAGATCTACAACACTGCTACAGAGGTCCTGGGTCCCGCCATCAAGAAACAAAATGACTGGTTTGATGAGAACTCAGATGATATAAAGAAGATGTTGGCTGAGAAACACCATCTCCATAAAGCATATTTAAATGATCCAAAATCTACATCCAAGAAAGACGCTTTCAACAACATGCGTAGAATCGTCCAACATAAACTACGCCAGATGCGGGATTCATGGCTGAGTAATAAAGCAGATGAGCTCCAAGGCTTTGCTGACAGCCATGACTTGAAAAATTTTTACCATGCACTCAAAGCGGTCTGTGGTCCAACATCATCAGGATCATTTCCCCTCCTTAATGCAGATGGAAAAACACTAATTACAGACAAGGAAAAAATTCTCCAACGCTGGGTCGAACACTTTAATAATATTCTGAACCAGCCATCATCTATTAACGATGAAGCCATCAACCGACTGCCCCAAATTCCTATAAATGAAGCACTAGATGTTATACCGACTTTGGAGGAGACTCAAAAAGCGATTCGTCAACTTTCTAGTGGAAAGGCCCCCGGCTCCGATTCAATTCCTGTTGAGGTCTATAAAGATGGCAGTACGGTTCTGATAGAGAAACTTCACATGATCTTCCAGCAAATGTGGCAGAGTGAAACCATCCCACACAATCTCAAGGATGCGTCAATTATACATCTTTATAAACGTAAAGGTAATCGCCAAGACTGTAACAATCATCGAGGCATCTCACTACTATCAATCGCTGGGAAGATATTTGCCAGAATCCTTCTTAATCGCCTTACGGCTCATCTTGACAAAGGTCTTCTACCTGAAAGTCAGTGTGGATTCCGGAAAGAACGTGGAACCACCGATATGGTGTTCGCTGCAAGACAGCTTCAAGAAAAATGCCAAGAACAGCACTGTGACCTGTACACAGCTTTCATCGACTTGACAAAGGCGTTCGACACGGTCAGTAGAGAGGGTCTATGGAAGATCATGGCAAAATACGGCTGCCCAAAGAAATTTATCTCAGTAGTGCAGCAACTGCATGATGGAATGCAGGCTAGAGTTCAGGAAAACGGTGAGCTGTCGGAGCCTTTCCCCGTCTCAAATGGAGTTAAACAAGGGTGTGTACTTGCACCGACGCTTTTCAGTATCATGTTTTCTGCTATGCTGACTGATGCTTTCAGAGACGGGGACACAGGAATCGACATCAGATATCGTATCGATGGAAAATTGTTTAACCTTAGGAGGCTTCAAGCAAAAACCAAGGTCAAATCACACACCATCAGGGATCTTCTGTTTGCTGACGATTGTGCCCTCAGTGCTGGCTCAGAGGCTGATCTGCAGCGTAGCGTTGATAGATTCTCCGAAGCCTGCTCCAACTTTGGGCTTACCATCAACACGGGGAAAACAGAAATCATGTACCAACCAGCTCCTGGCACAATTTATACTGAGCCAGTCATCAAGGTAAATGGTGAGAAACTGAATGTTGTGAACAGGTTCACATACCTTGGTAGTACACTATCCCAGAACATCGTCATTGATGATGAGGTGAACACCAGGATCT
Organism: Oreohelix idahoensis; assembly: GCA_024509875.1. Taxonomy (NCBI): domain Eukaryota; kingdom Metazoa; phylum Mollusca; class Gastropoda; order Stylommatophora; family Oreohelicidae; genus Oreohelix; species Oreohelix idahoensis. The sequence continues at coordinate 6,484 of JAMPIV010017808.1, read as the reverse complement.
CCAAAGCCAGCAGCACATTTGGCAGACTATACACCAACGTTTGGCATCGAAGTGGCATTAGTCTACAGACAAAGCTGAAGGTATACAGAGCTGCGGTGCTTCCAGTGCTGCTTTATGCATGTGAAACATGGACTGTATACAGGCGCCACGTAAAAAAGCTCAACCACTTCCATACAGTCTGTCTCAGGAAGATAATGAACATCAAATGGCAAGACAAGATCCCAGATACCGCCGTTCTTGACAGAGCTGGTATCCCTAGCATCGATACTATTCTGATGCAGTCACAGATTCGCTGGGCAGGTCATGTAGTCCGCATGCCAGACCATCGACTGCCAAAGATACTCTTTTATGGTGAGATGCAGAAGGGTAGACGCTCCCATGGTGGCCAGAAAAAGCGCTTCAAAGACACGCTTAAGGCTTCATTAAAAACCTTTGACATAAACCCAGACACATGGGAAGCTGCTGCGCAAGACCGAACTGCCTGGCGCACATCTCTTCGTAAAGGTGCAGTGGCATGCGAATCTTCCAGAAGAGCAGCAGCGGAACAGCGGAGACAAGCTAGAAAAGATCGTGAAATAAAACCTTCACATGAAGCAAACATTCCCTGCCCACACTGTCCGAGATCCTTCCAGGCCCGCATCGGGCTCATCAGTCACCTTCGTACTCATAGACTATCCTAACATCCTAATAATTGGATGAACAGAGTGGTCTTCATCACTTGTGATGGACGAACAACACCTCTGTTTATACATCTGCTTGGTGTTCTATTTATACCTCTCTTTGTGCTTTTGCATGTGCCTCTATGTGTGCCTCTGTGTACCAGAAAGTTCCACCAATTGAATACCAAGACAACACAAGCAGATAGGGTATATATCGAGGAAATCAGTTGATAGTATTACAAGGCACCATATGTTCCGGAATCCCTATGGCAAGAGAGGTACCTGGAATGGATGGCACCAGACAGGAAGTCTTTGTGTTAAATTTGTTGAAGGTCTGCACTGCTCAAGGATCTGAAGGGTCACTAATAAATGTATGAAAAGTTGAAGTCTCATTTGTAAATCTCGTTCAAGATATCAGCAGTCTTTGACTGACCAGTCCTGTGTTCCCGTATGATTGTAACCTGTGCAGGACAGTTAATTCCCACTTCTCTTCTTCTTCCATCCTTAGCCACCAACCGGCAAAGCAGTGTTTTTTTATCAATCTATCGCGATCATTGTTTCCGTAATCAGGGAAATTGGTATTCAATTTTTACTTGAAAAATTGGTATTCAATTTTTACTTGAAATTTTTAAATGACAGAAATTCATAATTTCTTAAGTGCAATCCACAAGTCGCAACATTCAGAACTTCCCGAGAGCAGGCAGCACCACCAACTCACATTTAGCTAATTAAAATATTTCCTACGCACTTGCTTGACCGCTCACAGCTGACCAAGGTTCTCTTCTTATAAAATGTAGTCTACTTGTCTCTTAGTTAAAGCTTGGTCTTGATCTTGTATGCATACATTCTTGTTCTTTCACACATTGTGTCTATTGTTTTTTATGCACCATGCCAGGAAAACAGGCTTCAACTTCAAGTGTTGGTATTGCATCTAAGGTGCAGCGGAAAATATTTGCTTGAATGTAGAACTGCTTGAAGGCATATCTGGAGTCATCCTTTTATGACCACCAGCTAAGCACAATGTGATACAAATTTGGAAGTGAACCTCTGTGAGGCTAATTACAACCTCACTGACTCTTGATATCATCCACACACTTCCAGGGATTCCCCGTGGTGAAACTCGTTGAGTACTCAGCATTGCAACTAAGCTTGGAGAAGTCACTTGAGCCCCAGATATAACTCCGGCTTTTACCTGGTTCGCTGCATGCAGGAGGATCTCACTTTGGACCCAATGATAGGCAGATGGACCTGAGAAGTAGCTCTATGTAAAAAGGTAAAGGTAAAGGATCCCATTACACGCCCATTGAGGCATATTGGGAATATGGTGTTAGCTCTATGTAGGACGTGACAATTCTTTAGGAGAGCCCAGAACCAGAGTACAGTATTTTACCTCTGCACGGTTGGAGAGTCCCCTTGAATGGCGGGGAATGCACAGTATGCCACGCGCTTCTTACTCCTAGCTTGAGACCAGATGTGATGATCCTTTAAATGCAAGCCAAACTGGAGCTCATGCCTTCAACTCCACACATTTCGGAATGGCAGTAAAGCCACAAGAAAAGCTTAGATCTCCAATGTAGATAATATCAAGGAGTCTTCAATGTGGTATTGGCTGCAAAAGAGAGAAAAGCTCACCCATCCTAGTTAAACAACAACAACTATGAATTACTGTATACATACTTTATTATATCTCAGGTTTAAAAAAACAACTTGTCAGGATGAGCTTCTCATTCATGCTATGTAATAATGACCCAATGTCACTGTAGAATGCTGTTGTGTTTAGCCCTTCTATTTCTAATAACCTATTCTGAGTACAAAGTCAGATAGGTATTCCTGTATATTAAAACAAAGATTTTTTTTGGTTTAAACTGCTATTAAAAATTGGCCCATTTAACGGTAGTGCGAGTACATGGATACTTCAGTGGCTGTTTTGAAGTTGTGTTCTTTCATTCCCAGAGCTCAGCATGTCAATGGTAGCATGGTGGCCTTGAAACAATCGCGTGGACTTGAAGATCCTGGAATCAAGCTCTTTATGAGGGCTTCAGGTATTGTATACTGTTCAAAAAAAGAAACGCAACATTATTGCAGTGGTATGGACACCAAATTTCAAACTTGTACCAAAATTTTATTTTACGGAATTAATGTTTCAATCTTGGCATGAAGAAACTTTCAGACTTTAACAATGAAATGATGTTCATTAAAATTTGGTTTGGACTTTTATTCTTTGCGAACAAGGCCTCCGTTTCAGTAAGGTGTATGGCCTCCTCAGGCCTCTATCAGAGAACGACATCTCCTTGACATGGATCCGATTAGCCGTTGGATCTGTTGTTGAGGGATGGCTGCCCACTCTTCCCGCAGTGCAAGAGACAACTGTCGGAGATTGGCTGGAGCCACGTCTCGCTGGCGGAGTCGTCTGTCGAGTTCATCCCATAAGTGTTCTATGGGGTTCATGTCTGATGACATGGCTGGCCAAGGAATGGTTTGGACATTGTTGTCAGCGAGGAACTGGGTGGTGCGTTGTGCCACATGAGGTAGAGCGTTATCGTGCTGAAAAATCGACCCTCGTGCAGCCAGAAGTGGAAGGACGTGAGGACGAAGAATTTCAGCGACGTATCGTTGGGCATTCAGGCGTCCTTCAGTTTGCACCAGGTCACTTCTTCCCATGAAGTGGATCGCCCCCCCACATCAGTACACCTCCACCACCATGTGGAGGAGCCTCATCAACGCTGTTCTGGGCGTAGCGCTCATGGACTCTGAGGTAAACTCTTCTCCGTATATCGTGTCGCTGGAGCACAAAAAATGATTCATCACTAAACCAAACCCGTCTCCAGTCATTCCCAACGGTCCATTGACGATGCTGGTTCACCCACTGCAGTCGGTTCATGCGATGCCGGTCCGTAAGAACAGGACCTCTGTAGGGTCTTCTAGCCCAAAGACCAGAGTCGTGCAGCCCGTTCCTGACCGTTTGATTTGAAATTCGACGAGCTGCTGACATTGACTGGACTGTGAAGAACGCAGATGCAAGTCGATTCCTGAGGTGACGCAGCCGTATGAAGCGGTCTTCGGCAGGAGTTGTGACTCTGGGTCTTCCACTGCGCGGCCGGTCTGCCACTGAGCCAGTTTCTTGAAATCGCCTCCAAAGGTGACTAATGGTGCTTCTAACCACATTAAATTGTCTGGCCACTACACGTTGTGACTGTCCAGTCTGTAAACGTCCAATGATGATGAGTCGTTATTCTGTAGTGAGATGAGCCTTACTTGCGCATTGAATTTTCAACTGAATTTATTCGAGGAGCGTCAATCTTTTATAGGCATTCAATAACATGGTCAGAGAGTTTTGTGTTCAGTAAGTTTCACGGGATTCTCATGAACCTGTCACGAGTTATTGTCAAAAATGTTGTTTTGACCTTGACCTCTTTCATGACCTCACGAATCATGAGGTGAGTACAATTCAGGTAACCACGAGAAGTTAATGACCAGGTGGACATAGTCAATAGGTTGACTGATGTCCAATCAGCAAATATCTTTTATAAAAGTAACACCAAAAAAGTTGCGTTTCTTTTTTTGAACAGTATATTTATTAGTTACATCTTAAGTGGAGCTAAAAGTGTTGTCTTTATGAGTTACATCAAGTAGAACTGAAGGTGTCTTTATGAGTTACATCTTAAGTGGAGCTAAGGTGTTATCTTTGTCTTTGAGGAAGTTGAGGGGAACTGCGGTAAGACGTGGAGAACAATGTCTTTTGTCCTCGTAAGACGAATCACCTTTTTTCGATTTTTTTTCACACCCATCCATTGTATCTTTGTCTTTATGAGTTGCATCTTAAGTAGAACTGAAGGTGTCTTTATTACATCTTAAGGGGACTAAAAGTGTTATCTTTATGAGTTACATCTTAAGTGGAGCTAAAGGTGTTGTCTTTATGAGTTACATCTTAAGTGGAGCTAAGGTGTTATCTTTGTCTTTATGAGTTACATCTTAAGTGGAACTAAGGGTGTTGTCTTTGTCTTTATGAGTTACATCTTAATTGGAACTAAAGATGTTGTCTATATGAGTTACATGTTAAGTGGAGCTAACGATAATGTCTTAATGAGTTACATCTTAAGTGGGGCTAAAAGTGTTGTCTTTATGAGGTACATCTTAAGTGGAGCTAAAGGTGTTGTCTTTATGAGTTACATCTTAAGTGGAGCTAAAGGTGGTGTCTTTATGAGTTACATCTTAAATGGCACTAAAGGTGGTGTCTTTATGAGTTACAACTTAAGTGGAGCTAAGGTGTTATCTTTGTCTTTATGAGTTACATCTTAAGTGGAACTAAAGGTGTTGTCTTTGTCTTTATGAGTTACATCTTAATTGGAACTAAAGATGTTGTCTATATGAGTTACATCTTAAGTGGAGCTAAGGGTGTTGTCTTTATGAGTTACATCTTAAGTGGGACTAAAGTTGTTGTCTTTGTCTTTATGAATTGCATCTTAAGTGGAGTTAAAGGTGTTGTCTTTATGAGTTACATCTTAAGTGGAGCTAAAGGTGTTGTCATTGTCTTTATGAGTTATCTTAAGTGGAGCTAAAGGTTTTGTCTTTATGAGTTACATCTTAAGTGGGGCTAAAGTTGTTGTCTTTGTCTTTATGAGTTACATCTTAAGTGGAGCTAAAGATGGTGTCTTTATAAGTTACATCTTAAGTGGCACTAAAGGTGGTGTCTTTTTGAGTTACATCTTAAGTGGCATTAAAGGTGGTGTCTTTATGAGTTACAACTTAAGTGGAACTAATGGTGTTGTCTTTGTCTTTATGAGTTACATCTTAAGTGGAGCAAAAGGTGTTGTCTTTATGAGTTACATCTTAAGTGGAACTCAAGGTGTCTTTATTAGTTACATCTTACGTGGAACTAAAGATGTTGTCTTTATGAGTTACATCTTAAGTGGGACTAAAGTTGTTGTCTTTGTCTTTATGAGTTACATCTTAAGTGGAGCTAAATGTGTTGTCTTTGTCTTTATGAGTTACATCTTAAGTGGAGCTAAAGGTATTGTCATTGTCTTTATGAGTTACATCTTAAGTCTAACTAAAGACGTTGTCTTTATGCATTACATCTTAAGTGGAGCTAAAGGTGTAGTCTGTATGAGTTACATCTTAAGTGGAGCTAAAGGTTTTGTCTTTGTCTTTATGAGTTACATCTTAAGTGGAGCTAAAGGTGTTGTCTTTATGAGTTAGATCTTAACTGGAGCTAAGGATGTTGTCTTTGAGTTGTTATATCTTAAGTGGAGCTAAAGGCTTTGTCTTTATGAGTTACATCTTAAGTGGAGCTAAAGGTTTTGTCTTTGTCTTTATGAGTTACATCTTAAGTGGAGCTAAGAGTGTTATCTTTAAGGCAGGCTAATATTGATATTAATAAAATGTTATAAGTACTGTCTATCTGTGAATTATACTGCAAATCAGAACTAGTCAGACACCTGGGGGTGAGTCAAACTGTTAAAAACAGTTAGAAATTAATGTAGCTTTATGTGTTCATCACCACTAATATCTTCCAGAATATACTGACTATTTCTATATCTTGTGTCACATCATCATCATCAATTCCCAGAATATACTGACTATTTCTATATCTTGTGTCACATCATCATCATCAATTCCCAGAATATACTGACTATTTCTATATCTTGTGTCACATCATCATCCACATCATCATCATCAATTCCCAGAATATACTGACTATTTCTATATCTTGTGTCACATCATCATCAATTCCCAGAATATACTGACTATTTCTATATCTTGTGTCACATTGTGTCTGACTATTTCTATCATCATCATCAATTCCCAGAATATACTGACTATTT
>JAMPIV010017807.1:0-208802 GCA_024509875.1 Oreohelix idahoensis | reverse complement strand
AACACTTAATGGATGTGCTCTATGGTGACTACACATTGTCCATTTATTTGATGGAAATTTTATGGGTGTGTTAGCAAATAAGTTGAGTTGGTGAATTCTCAGCAGACCAGGCGCTCACGTAGCTTGAAGGTGTAGCTCTGGTGCTGAGATCTGGTGGCCCCACCTCTCCGTGCTTGGGGGCAATATCAGAAGTCTGGTGGCCCCACCTCTCCGTGCTTGGGGGCAATATCAGAAGGTTGGTGGCCCCACCTCTCCGTGCTTGGGGGCTATAATAGGCTGCTCTGACAAAAATGTCACTGCACGGGTCCACTCTGGTAATAATCAACAACTCATTTGACACCACAGTGGTGCCAACTGAAACTCACAGCTCTGCAATCAAAGTATTAGTCATGTGTCAGAATTCCATCCTCTAACCATTTCTGGACACAACACTACACAACAACAACACCACATAGACGGGTCAGATCTTTCTGACCAAACAACACATCTTACCAAGTTGGTTTCACATAGGCTAAGTTCTCCCAGACTACAGATTCTGAAATATGTTCATTAGCTTCCTGCCATAGAATAGGATAGGTGATATGTTCCACTGATCTCAACACTTGATCTGTCCTTCATAATCCTTGCGGGAGTTTATGTATTTTATTTGTCTCTAGACCCTGAACTGGGGCGGGGGGTCTAGAGCGAATCCTTACTTGTTGTAAGGGACAGATTATGCTATTGCAGTATCAAATCACTCGAAACCTTAAACAAATATTAAAATGTACAAAGAAATAATTTCAGTCTTACCAGAATTATGAATATAGAACACAGTTAAATGCTAGCAAAACTCAGCTGAGCTGCTGGCCTTAGTATGGCGTCCCTCTAAATATTTCAATAGCTTCTGGGAATTACACCACTTAATAATTCACTGTGTCTACTAGGACAACTTATAATGAATGGCACAAAATGCGCGTCTGAGCGCCGATAATATCTTCATCTATGGCCAATCACTGCCTTTTCTTTTTTCAAATTCAAATATCCTACCAATAAGTCATTTCAGTCATACCTCAGTCAAGTATGCCTTATTGTCTGTTGGTCCGTCCGTCTCTACTTGCGTTTCACAAAAAAACACACTTGTTTTTTGAACCAACCCTGCCTTCCCCTACACAATTTTGCCATTAAAGTTATTTTTAGCCACAATTCACCATCCCACCCCGTCTCTTCATTCCAACTAGATTTTAGCACTTGCGTCTTCAAGGCCACAATTTTTTTGAAAATTAGTGACATGTTTTATTTCAATGCAGTCGATCGTTGATATGAACAACACAGTCTTTTGTCAATATCTTTCTTATTATCTGTCCGTCTGTATAAATGAAAGCATATTATTTCACTGCTCAAGATGGGCCATCCGGCCAGCTAGGTTTTATATTCCTAACATTATTATTAAGAAAAGTTACTTTTCAAATATTTTCTAGAATCTTCTGGAATTCATCACTGCATTCAAATAAACGGACTAAGTTATCGCAAAAGCGTCCAATAAATGACTGTGGCGTATAATATCCAAGGTCCCTTTTGTCGATTTCTTTACTTTATGTCAACTTGGGGAACGTGACTTTTTCCTCCTTGCCCCACCAATTTGCGTCCTTTTAGCCTCGCTAGTTTCAAGCACGCGTTCAGTCAGATTTTTCCTTTTGATCTCCGTTCTCATCCCGTTCCGTTTTGCCTTCAAGTCTAACAATTTTATTTCCATGGCGGGTGATGACCCGCGGCGTGGGCGATCATGTATTCTAGCAGCTTACGCATTAGTTTTTATCCCTACGTTGTATCATTGGAGATATTTTAACGTTGTATCACGGTTAATTTTGTGACAACTATAATAGATCTTTAGCTCATCCGGAAGTTTTGTTATGATTTATCTATTCAGATCTAAAGCCTTCTTATTCTTGGTGCACAAAATGAGGAAATAAAGTCCGTAGACATTAAAAGTGTGGGTATTTAAACATCTCTAAATACCTGTAATATGAAGATACATATGTAAACAATTTTGCTGCATTTGTCTCTTCATCATATATGATTCACTTATGTGCTGACAGTGAGAATAGATATACAAATTTTCTTCCATTGTTTTATTCTCGTATTAAAACCCAAAATATTTGATTTACATCCGACGTTAAACAAAGTCTGAACATGCACACCGTTCACATGGCACATGCATGTGGCGTGAGGTTTTATTTGGTTTTTAAGATCAGTATAGTACTGACAATTACAGAAATATAATTTCTGCAGAAAATGGTGAAGTCCCAGTGTCTGAGAGAACTACTGGTATCACAAATTAGTTACGGCTGTGAATGATCTGATCTCGAAACAATAGTAGAGAGGAGATCGACATAAAGTGCCACCTCCGCTGTGTAACTAACTGTGATATTAAAAAAAAACAAGGAAACAGATTTCACTTAACAATTTAAAAAAATTTGACAAGTCGTTCAAATACAATTTCCTTATTATTTATTTAGTATATACACTATCTACTCTTGTGCTGAAGGGTGAATGTTGAAAAATGGAATGTAATGGATTTGTAAGTTTACATATGATTCACATATATTTATATATATATATTACTAGTCTTCCAATTATAGGAAACAAATTTAGATCAGCTGTGCTGTTAATCACTTATAGTAAATGTATCAGCTGTGCTGTTAATTAAGTATATAACATTTATCAGCTATGCTGTTATTATTGTCTCTTTCTACGCTAAATCACTTTCTCGTCACTGACACTAATTTTTGCTCACAATGCTGACAGAAATGGTACTAATGTGTACTCATCTCTTAAAAGTTCTTGGTTTGGTTGACACAAAACCAGCTGAAGATCGTTCCTTTAGCCCACCCAAGACTGAGGGGGACTAAAGATGTAGATTCTGTGCAATCTCTATGCTCCTGCGGAGTTCCAGGCAGCTGGACTGACGACCCACGATCTCAGTTTTTATTTCACGAATAAAACCTGTAACAAGGAAAAATAGGGGCTAATTTCTGTCCTCAAGCCCACCTATTTCTAATTGTATATGATATGAGCGTGTCTCAGTGTCTGCATGTAGGATGAATGACAACATGGCTCAGTATTGTGATGGACGAACTCAGCTGACCCGGATTGACCCTGAATTTTGTTGGATGAAAGAGTACGACCCTTTGTAACGACCCCTTCGTATAGCATCAGTGGCCCGCGCTATCAAAGACAGTAGTGGTCCCTGATACGAGACGCAGTTTCTTGCCGCTATTTTCGCGCCTCGGTGTCAACCGCAGAACCGATCGCAGGGAAAGCGAACGGGGAAAGCCGAAACGGGCAGCAGCGAGCGGAGATACGGAAACCAGGGGGCGGCTTCTCTCCTTGATTTGGCGGTCAGATCCCCCAAAGTTCCTGTGATGAAAAAAGCTGTCAAGTTTCTCATGTCCCACTCAACTTACATTCCATTTTAGGTAAATAGACCATGAAGAATAGACACTTTATCACTCGCTGGCCAGACCTTTACAGAAGCACTAGCTTTATTGAAATCTTGTTATAGATTTTCCCCTGGATATATATATTGCAGTGATTTCTATTCTGTGCAAAGCGGTAATATATATTGTGTAAAGTGATCAGTGGTCTAGTCCAGTCATTCTATTTCAATGGATTTTGTGTTAATTTAAATCTATTAAATTAAACCATCTCAATAGTTCCAGTTGTAAATATAATGATCTATCTATTATATAATTTCAAAAGATAATAGATGCTTAAATTAACTTTTAAAGTCGCGAAGGAATTTATAATTAATAAATTCAGTTAAGTCCTAGTTTCATAGATGTGTGTTTTAACCACTAGAATTCGCGCAGTGTTTATTAAATACATAATTAAATACTCGAGTGTATTATAGGCTTAACGGGAAATTTATCGCGCTTGATTTTTCGGCATGTTACATGTTTTTTTTCTTTCATACAGAGTGATCGTAACCTGCGGTCCCAGCTAAATAAAGAAAGAAATAAAGAAATCATCCTATAAACTTCCAGTCATATTGAAGAAACATTTCTTTTAAATATAATCTTTGTGGCGGTCCTTTGCGACCTAGCTGTCACAATTAAATGAAATAAAGCCCACCCAAGAACATTTAAAAGAACAATCGTCAAATTACCATTACAAATCAGTAAGACAAACTGGAAGGTAATCATCGCCAGTAGCGATAATACATTTACTGTTTACTGTGAGAGAGTACATATTTTCCTGACTGTGACTGAGCCTAGTTTCTCCTCAATTGGATTTAATAAAACTTTCCGGTCAGTTACTATCATCACGCATTGAAGGAATTTTACCATAGCGGAAGATTAAAAGAGACCACTTCATTTTCACCCCTGTGCCGAACTGTGTCAGTGCCATCCCATAGACTCCTTTTTTACATAATAAAACACAAGAACTCTTAGTCTTCAAGTCTTGCGATAAGTGAGAATATTTGTTACCAGCAAAACCTCGCAAACATCTGGGGCGGGACATCGAAGTGCTAGACAGTTTCACATGTCAAGAGAATACTTGCTGTTTTTATATAATTTTATGGAACGTCTGAGGCTGCATTCGGTAAGTGTGTGTGTGAATATATGAGTGTGGATCCTCACGCGTGTGCATGAATGACAGGAAATTTAATTTTTTTTCTCTTGTAACCCTTTTGTTAACTTTCGTGCCTGGTAATATAATTTTTCTGTACTGCCTGCACTGTTCCTTTAAGGGGGAGGTGATAATTGGTTAACTCTGTTTTAAACCCCCCTCCTTTCCATTTGCTTAGTAAAGGGAAGAACAGCTGGGAAGAACAGGTTTTTTTCTATCACCTATACCTAACTTTGTAACACCTCTTTCAGAGCAATTAACTTCACTGTTAGGTTAACGTACCCATGTTCCTGATATTATCTATCTCTGGACTGGGTTTATCTTTGTCTAATAAGCGGGAAGGGCTTAGTCGATACCAATCTTCTTCACCCCTCCCAAACTTGTTATTTGCATTTGTGTACTTATGATAATTTATGTAATACCTGATATTTGTTAGTGATTGATGTTTAAGGTTAATAAAACCACATAAACTCATTTAGTACTGTGTTGGAGATACCCAAAGCCCAACATTTCCCCTATTCGTTTAATATAGTTTGTATCTACGTCGTCTGTGTGTTTGAAAACACCAAATCGGTGTGCGCGCAGAGGTGTGTCTGGAAAACTGGCAAATAATTGTTTGACTGGGAGAGTGGAAGAGAAGATTGAGAGAAACGATTTGTCGTAAATAAGTCTGTCTTTACTCTCCTCCAGCACGCTGTGAAGCAACTATTTAATCTCTACATTTTCTATCACTGAGCTTTCCATCATCATTTTCCACTCTAAACCGGACCACTATTTCTAAGACTCTTTCTCTCAAAATAAGTTTACGACAAGTATGATTTAGCAATAGCGAGACAACAAGACAGGTGTCTACTTGCAAAACATTCTTTCTGATAAACTAATACATGGATACATTCAATAATATAAATTCAATGCATGAATACATTCAATAATATAAATTCAATACATGAATACATTCAATACATGAATACATCCCATAATATGTACACCTAGGTGTGATACAACCATTCCCCCTATAATATACCAGGCCCTCTCTGACAAGTGCTATACTAGCTGGTAACATATATCCTAACAATATTGTTATGTTCTTATGATAGGAGTATATGCGAGAAGGACTGTTTGGTTATATCAGATGGGCGTTATAGGGGACAATAGATTGATGTTAGATGAGACAATAGATTGAGTCCTAACAAGGACTGTTTTGGTTATATTGCAGTTGGTTTTATCTGAGATAATAGACTGAAGTTATAGGAGACAATAGATTGAGTTATAGGAGACAATAGATTGAGTCCTAACAAGGACTGTTTTGGTTATATTGCAGTTGGTCTGAGAAAATAGATAGAAGTTATAGGAGACAATAGGTTGAGTCCTAACAAGGACTGTTTTGGTTATATTGCAGTTGGTCTGAGAAAATAGATTAAAGTTATAGGAGACAATAGGTTGAGTCCTAACAAGGACTTCTTCTTCTTCGATCCTTAACCACCGACCGTCAAAGCAGTCAGTGGCCATCACGCCTAGTGGCGTCTTGTAGGGCAACAACAAATTGATTCCACTTTGCACGGTCGGTGGCCATCCTTCGTACAGTGCCCCAACTCTTCCTTTCGGCTTTCACCACTGACAGTCATACGAGCCACAGACTCCGAATGTCCATCCCGCAGCAAAGTTTGTTCATTTGATGTTGTTTCCGTAACTTCATTATTTTTTTTACATAGACAGGGGTGTCAGCCCTATGCTAAAACCCCCAACCTGGAGGACCAGGGTACCAGCTTTTGTCTGACCCCTACCCACACAGACCAGTCCAGCTTGGTTGAACCTACCAGGAGTAAAACTCCCACTGGCATAGCTCTGGGGATTGTCAGGGTACGCAAGCTGCCATACCGCTACAAGGTATAGGTACCATTGATGGCAGTAACAAGGACTGTTTTGGTTATATTTCAGTTTGGAGTTATCTGAGACAGTAGACTGAAGTTATAGGAGACAATAGATTGAAGTATGAGTCCTATTAGTCTTCGTCTATTCAATCATATTAGGAAATACAATCATTATACCTAATACCCTTAAGATACAATCAGTAACCTGATACGTTCATATTGAAACAATTTATATAAAAATGTAGGTAGTATAATGATACACAACAAATACCAACATTATATACCTGCTGAAGGCCTATTTTCCTAAAGGTTATCGTAAATATATTTACCCTCTAAGATTTAAACAGGCCAGATTTTGACTCGACTTAGCGAAGCAGGCTGCAGGTCAATGCCCTCAGGTAAGCTATAAATCAAAGCTGACAGCTCCTCTCACACAGTCGGTCGTCTCTCTGGCTTCGTGTCTGGTTGCGTGCCTTTGCATAAAATGCAAAGCTTTTGTGTGGTAGGGTGGGCGAGAAGATGATGATGATGATGATGATTATATTGTGATGTGTGATCACTCTCTTGCTACACTCGCACCGACCCGAACAACAATAAAACTCTTGATTCTAGAGGCAGGGGCTATATTTATTTTTACAGCCCATTCAGTGACAAAGCAAACATTAAACAAATAAACTAGCGAACATAACACCAAACCAAACAAACAAAACACCCAACAGTGCCCGATGCTAATCTGAAGAAGCAAACAAAGCACAGAATAGTTAAAATCATAATATAATACTGAATGAGAAACACCACGCTCTCACCTGTCAAACTGTCCTACGCCGCCACCTGACACACTCAACTATCACACACACACACACACTCATGTTTGTCAATCCAATGCGACTAGTAAGGTGTTGTGTGCGTGGGGTGCTGGGGCAATCTCACCATGTAACACAGGTTGCTACGGAAACCACTACTGCAAGAGCACACACTCAGCTATCACACACACACACACACTCATGCATGTCGTCCAATGAGACTAGTAAGGTGTTGTGCGTGGGGCTGGCAATCTCACCATGTAACACAGATTGCTACCGAAACACTACTGCCCTAGCATATGAATACTTAATATGGAGGCAAACCACACTGTTGGCCCCATGCTCCCTCAGGAGCGGAGAAGAGAAATATATACCTTGAAGTGAGCCCACGTGCTCTCACAACCATTCCTCACATAACCATAATTAAATAATCATAAAATGGACATAAAATAATATTCAATTATATGTACAACAAATACTCTCAATAACGAGAATAAACCACCACCTCACAACTGGTCTATCTCAATATTCGTTACTGCATTCGGAAGCATGTCGTATGTGACGACTGGTGCGACTGGGAATCTCATCACATGAAACACATCGTTACCGAAACAACTACTGCAATAGCATAAAAATGCTTCTTGTCGGCTTGTGATAGACACCAGCCACATTGGTGTTTCCATGCTCCGCCGGGAGCAACCAGAGAAACACATGTCTCAACAAAGGAGTGGCCTCGCGCTCTCCAGAAATCTAAATACATATTCTCACCTCACAGTAACCCATTAAATATACAGTAGAATTATCAATAAACGTGAAATACACTAAATTACTCTTACATTAGAAAAATAAAATATAATTATTCTCGACTTAAACCAAACTGGAACTAAATACACAACGTGTCACATGGCGTAACATTATAGGTTTACCACGCGGGGCGTGTTATTCGCCGCTTTTTATACAGTCCTCGCCACGTGGCTACAATCTTGCTATTGTTAATCTTATCTACATTCCCGTGAAATAGCTTCATACTATATCTGCCTTTCTGATAACATTTCTGTCCAGTTTCATGTATAAAATACTCTCCTACTAAATTTGCCCGGTCTGATGGATGAAATACTTGATACTAAATTCTCACATCTGGATTTAGGCTTTGCGTGCCTAATAAAACCTATCAAACATTATTTTCACTCATCTATCATTTCTTCAAGACTAAATCATAATGTCCTAAAAAGACATTTCCTTTGGAAACACATCTATCTATTTCACTAAACATTAAAACAGACTCGTGCTGAATATAATTCTAGAATTATATAAAATTAATTCTAATTTAAATTAACTCACGTGCTCAATGCATTTACAGTTTGGCTCTGTCGTCTGTTCTCTCTGGCGGCTGATACTAGGAAAGGTCCGCTGGTAGCTCGCTATCTCTTTTTATAGGCACTAGGCTAATCACTCACTTTACTGCGCTAGGCGTATTAATCTTGACTACTTAAATATCACACGCGATTATCGCTTAGGAATAGCGAAAACACAAATAAAACCTACAGCTATTTAATATAACACAATTCTACACCACAACTTAATTTAAAATGCATTATTATGGCATTTTCATCAATCTTCTACTTCAGATTTTTCACAACCCAGGCTCGCGCCGTCACGTGATCTGACAGTCACGTGGGCCGACCGAAAATATATGGGCGACAAACATGCCTTGAACTGAAGTGGGGGTGGGGCCTCAGGGGTGTCTTCCCGGCCCATCACATATCTCCCTCCTGATTTTGTTGTCGTCCCGACAACATCACCACCTCTGGCGCTTCGATCGTAGCCTCTTAGATCGTTGGTGCTGCGTATGACTCTTTCTCTGCGGCGATGCTTTAGGCTGAGCTTCTGTCATCGGTACAACCCGGCTGGGGACTGTCTTGGTCGACATGTCCCTAGTTGTGCTTTGTCGGGCTGGCAGTTGCTGTGGTCTAGAAGATTCGCCTACTTGTGCCGCGTCGCTGCTGGCTTGTGACATCTGCTTGCCAGTGCATGTAGCTGTCGAATCTGTAGGGGGATCGCTCTTGACGTGTTCTGCACTCATTTTGTGTGGACGGTGGCTTACATTCCCCACAGTCTGCTTTTGATGAGTCTCCTCTGCTGAACCTTGATTTGCACTCCCTCCTATCTGCTTAGGACGGGTTTCCTCCCCTAGACGACGCGTAATTTTCTCGGCGCCCTTAGTGTGACAGTTGTCGTGGCCATCTCTTGGCTTGCGCCCTAAAGGCAACCTGGCTGTGGCAGTCCGTCTAGGGAAAGAGCTTCTTGAGGGACAGGCGGCTATCAAATGTTCAGTTGACTTGCATCCAAAGCATCTTTTCAGGAGCGGGCCTTGTGGGCCCTTACACTCTTGACCGCCAATGCCGCATACATAAATTGCTTCCATGCCCTGGACCGATGGTTTGCTGTCAAACTCTACTCTTCATTTCTCGCCAGACTCCGGAATCCCTTTCTGTAGATCTTGGTCTGATGTACAAATACATCAATACCTCCATCATCTGGCGTGATGAATCCCCATCCCCTGCGGACACTGTACCACTTGCAAACTCCTTTTCGCCTTGTCAGTGCAGCTGCACTGGTCGGTACTGTCAGCTCACTGCTTTCGTTAACAACAGCTTGACTCTCACATACCAGAACATGCACCTCCTCGTCGTGCTTTGGCTGTTCCCGCGGACACACCTCCTTGTCTTGCGTTGGCTGTTCCCGCGGACACACCTCCTCGTTGTGCTTTGGCTGCTTCCGCGGCTGGCATGGTGCTCTCTTTCTCTGCACCTCCTCTTGTGCTGGCGAACTGGCCTCTGACATTTGTGCTATCTGGGATTTTAGGAAGGATAACTCTGCTCTGAGTGCCTCCTCCTCCTTCTTAACTTCTGCACTTGCTATCTGGACCCGTGTCTCAGGCTTTTTACTTCCACCATAAACAGCATATTCCCAAGGGAAATTCCTGTTCACCTCACTGACTTGTGGTTGCTCGCTGTAGGCTTTTTTTACAATTTCCAGTAACTTCTCAGGGCTGGCCTTGGCTCCACCTTGTATCCGTAACTCTCTAGATACCATTGGTGTAACGTTGTTCCATATCATGTCTAACTTGTCTTCTGCGCAAAAAGGCGCCACCTTCCACGCGGCTTCCACATCCTCCACAAACTCTTGCCAAGTGGGTCTCCCCTCTCCACTAAATAACCTTATCTCTGGCTCCTCCACGTACAATATCTTCACAGGCGCATTAATCGATGCCATCTTGCTGCAGGACCGCACTGCTGGGTGTTTACACTATTTGTTCGTCTGCTGTTTGCTCAGTGTCACTGTCTGCCTATCCTGCCGACGACGCCAATTGTGGTAGGGTGGGCGAGATAATGATGATGATGATGATGATTATATTGTGATGTGTGATCACTCTCTTGCTACACTCGCACCGACCCGAACAACAATAAAACTCTTGATTCTAGAGGCAGGGGCTATATTTATTTTTACAGCCCATTCAGTGACAAAGCAAACATTAAACAAATAAACTAGCGAACATAACACCAAACCAAATGTGATGGGCCCGGGAAGACGCCCCTGAGGCCCCACCCCCACTTCAGTTCAAGGCATGTTTGTCCCCCACATATTTTCGTTGTGCGCGAAGCATGCTGGGATGTGAAAATTCTAACGAGATAGAAAATATATTAATTAGGCCACAATAACGCCTAAATATTAATTGTGGTGTATAGTTGTGAGTTATATTTGAGATTCGTGTGTTATATTAAATAGCTGTAAGTTTTATTTGTGTTTTCGCTATTCCTAAGCGATAATCGCGAGTGTTATTTAAGTAGCGCGATTACGGCGCGAGCGGAGTAAGTGAGTGTTTAGGCTTAGCAGTCTATAAAAAGCGTGCGGTAGCCAGCAGCGACCTTTCCTAGTATCAGCCGCCAGAGAGAACAGACGACAGAGCCAAACTGTAAATGCATTGAGCACATTAGCATCGGGCACTGTTGGGTGTTTTGTTTTGTTTGGTTTGGTGTTACGTTCGCTAGTTTATTTGTTTAATTTTTGCTTTGTCACTGAATGGGCTGTAAAAATAAATATAGTCCCTGCCTCTAGAATCAAGAGTTTTATTGTTGTTCGGGTCGGTGCGAGTGTAGCAAGAGAGTGATCACACATCACAATACATCATCATCATCATTATCTCGCCCACCCTATCACAATTGGCGTCGTCGGCAGGATAAGGCAGACAGTGACACCGAGCAAACAGCAGACGAACAAATAGTGTAAACACCCAGCAGTGCGGTCCTGCAGCAAGATGGCATCGATTAATGCGCCTGTGAAGATATTGTACGTGGAGGAGCCAGAGATAAGGTTATTTAGTGGAGAGGGGAGACCCACTTGGCAAGAGTTTGTGGAGGATGTGGAAGCCGCGTGGAAGGTGGCGCCTTTTTGCGCAGAAGACAAGTTAGACATGATATGGAACAACGTTACACCAATGGTATCTAGAGAGTTACGGATACAAGGTGGAGCCAAGGCCAGCCCTGAGAAGTTACTGGAAATTGTAAAAAAAAAAAGCCTACAGCGAGCAACCACAAGTCAGTGAGGTGAACAGGAATTTCCCTTGGGAATATGCTGTTTATGGTGGAAGTAAAAAGCCTGAGACACGGGTCCAGATAGCAAGTGCAGAAGTTAAGGAGGAGGAGGAGGCACTCAGAGCAGAATTATCCTTCCTAAAGTCCCAGATAGCACAAATGTCAGAGGCCAGTTCGCCAGCACAAGAGGAGGTGCAGAGAAAGAGAGCACCATGCCAGCCGTGGAAGCAGCCAAAGCACAACGAGGAGGTGTGTCCGCGGGAACAGCCAACGCAAGACAAGGAGGTGTGTCCGCGGGAACAGCCAAAGCACGACGAGGAGGTGCATGTTCTGGTATGTGAGAGTCAAGCTGTTGTTAACGAAAGCAGTGAGCTGACAGTACCGACCAGTGCAGCTGCACTGACAAGGCGAAAAGGAGTTTGCAAGTGGTACAGTGTCCGCAGGGGATGGGGATTCATCACGCCAGATGATGGAGGTATTGATGTATTCGTACATCAGACCAAGATCTACAGAAAGGGATTCCGGAGTCTGGCGAGGAATGAACGAGTAGAGTTTGACAGCAAACCATCGGTCCAGGGCATGGAAGCAATTTATGTATGCGGCATTGGCGGTCAAGAGTGTAAGGGCAGCAGAAAGCGACCCATGGCACAGAGGAAGCCCAGAAAGATAAGATGCTACAATTGTGGAGACCTGTCAGACCACATGGCAGCCAAGTGCCCTCAAGGCCCGCTTCCGAAGAGATGTTTTCGATGCAAGTCAACTGAACATTTGATAGCCGCCTGTCCCTCAAAGAGCTCTTTCCCGAGACGTGCTACCACAACCAGGTTTCCTTCCGGGTGCAAGCCAAGAGATGACCGTGACAACTGTCACCCTAAGGGAGCCGAGAAGATTGGTAGTCGGTTAGGGGAGGAAACTCGTCCTTAAGCAGAGAGGAGGGAGTGCAAGTCAAGGTTCAGAGGAGGAGACACATGAAAAGCAGACTGTGGGGAATGTAAGCCACCGTCCACGCAAAATGAGTGCAGAACACGTCAAGAGCGATCCCCCTACAGATTCGACAGCTACATGCACTGGCAAGCAGATGTCACAAGCCAGCAGCGACGCGGCACAAGTAGGCGAATCTTCTAGACCACAGCAACTGCCAGCCCGACAAAGCACAACTAGGGACATGTCGACCAAGACAGTCCCCAGCCGGGTTGT
The DNA here is from genome assembly GCA_024509875.1 of Oreohelix idahoensis. Lineage (NCBI taxonomy): Eukaryota > Metazoa > Mollusca > Gastropoda > Stylommatophora > Oreohelicidae > Oreohelix > Oreohelix idahoensis. The sequence goes on along the minus strand of JAMPIV010017807.1, from coordinate 195,728 downwards.
ACCGATGACAGAAGCTCAGCCCAAAGCATCGCCGCAGAGAAAGAGTCATACGCAGCACCAACGATCTAAGAGGCTACGATCGAAGCGCCAGAGGTGGTGATGTTGTCGGGACGACAACAAAATCAGGAGGGAGATATGTGATGGGCCGGGAAGACGCCCCTGAGGCCCCACCCCCACTTCAGTTCAAGGCATGTTTGTCCCCCACATATTTTCGTTGTGCGCGAAGCATGCTGGGATGTGAAAATTCTAACGAGATAGAAAATATATTAATTAGGCCACAATAACGCCTAAATATTAATTGTGGTGTATAGTTGTGAGTTATATTTGAGATTCGTGTGTTATATTAAATAGCTGTAAGTTTTATTTGTGTTTTCGCTATTCCTAAGCGATAATCGCGAGTGTTATTTAAGTAGCGCGATTACGGCGCGAGCGGAGTAAGTGAGTGTTTAGGCTTAGCAGTCTATAAAAAGCGTGCGGTAGCCAGCAGCGACCTTTCCTAGTATCAGCCGCCAGAGAGAACAGACGACAGAGCCAAACTGTAAATGCATTGAGCACATTAGCATCGGGCACTGTTGGGTGTTTTGTTTTGTTTGGTTTGGTGTTATGTTCGCTAGTTTATTTGTTTAATGTTTGCTTTGTCACTGAATGGGCTGTAAAAATAAATATAGTCCCTGCCTCTAGAATCAAGAGTTTTATTGTTGTTCGGGTCGGTGCGAGTGTAGCAAGAGAGTGATCACACATCACAATACATCATCATCATCATTATCTCGCCCACCCTATCACACAAACAAAACAAAACACCCAACAGTGCCCGATGCTAATCTGAAGAAGCAAACAAAGCACAGAATAGTTAAAATCATAATATAATACTGAATGAGAAACACCACGCTCTCACCTGTCAAACTGTCCTACGCCGCCACCTGACACACTCAACTATCACACACACACACACTCATGTGTGTCATCCAATGCGACTAGTAAGGTGTTGTGCGTGGGGCTGGCAATCTCACCATGTAACACAGGTTGCTTCGGAAACCACTACTGCAAGAGCACACACTCAGCTATCACACACACACACACATGCATGTCGTCCAAATGAGACTAGTAAGGTGTTGTGCGTGGGGCTGGCAATCTCACCATGTAACACAGATTGCTACCGAAACACTACTGCCCTAGCATAAAAATGCTTCTTGTCGGCTTGTGATAGACACCAGCCACATTGGTGTTTCCATGCTCCGCCGGGAGCAACCAGAGAAACACATGTCTCAACAAAGGAGTGGCCTCGCGCTCTCCAGAAATCTAAATACATATTCTCACCTCACAGTAACCCATTAAATATACAGTAGAATTATCAATAAACGTGAAATACACTCAATTACTTTTACATTAGAAAAATAAAATATAATTATTCTCGACTTAAACCAAACTGGAACTAAATACACAACGTGTCACATGGCGTAACATTATAGGTTTACCACGCGGGGCGTGTTATTCGCCGCTTTTTATACAGTCCTCGCCACGTGGCTACAATCTTGCTATTGTTAATCTTATCTACATTCCCGTGAAATAGCTTCATACTATATCTGCCTTTCTGATAACATTTCTGTCCAGTTTCATGTATAAAATACTCTCCTACTAAATTTGCCCGGTCTGATGGATGAAATACTTGATACTAAATTCTCACATCTGGATTTAGGCTTTGCGTGCCTAATAAAACCTATCAAACATTATTTTCACTCATCTATCATTTCTTCAAGACTAAATCATAATGTCCTAAAAAGACATTTCCTTTGGAAACACATCTATCTATTTCACTAAACATTAAAACAGACTCGTGCTGAATATAATTCTAGAATTATATAAAATTAATTCTAATTTAAATTAACTCACGTGCTCAAGGCATTTACAGTTTGGCTCTGTCGTCTGTTCTCTCTGGCGGCTGATACTAGGAAAGGTCCGCTGGTAGCTCGCTATCTCTTTTTATAGGCACTAGGCTAATCACTCACTTTACTGCGCTAGGCGTATTAATCTTGACTACTTAAATATCACACGCGATTATCGCTTAGGAATAGCGAAAACACAAATAAAACCTACAGCTATTTAATATAACACAATTCTACACCACAACTTAATTTAAATGCATTATTATGGCATTTTCATCAATCTTCTACTTCAGATTTTTCACAACCCAGGCTCGCGCCGTCACGTGATCTGACAGTCACGTGGGCCGACCGAAAATATATGGGCGACAAACATGCCTTGAACTGAAGTGGGGGTGGGGCCTCAGGGGTGTCTTCCCGGCCCATCACATTTGGTTGGTTCCTGGCTGAGCAAGCTGATTGGTTTCTTCCGGTTTAGTCTCATGCTCTGTACAGCCTAATTTTATTCAGTTTTCATCCGCCATCTTGCGTGAACAAGATGGCCACGACCCACATCCGAAAAAAACAGGGCTTAAGTTTTTCCTGGCGTAACTTCAGGTAATTTATTCAGGCTCAGCAACTGTGCGTTGATTGGCTGGGGCAAATTTGTATCCCGACATAATGATTTAACTAAGTAGTGGGGTTACACACATTCGTTTCACGACAATGCACACCAACCTTTGCGCACTTTTCTTTAGCGAGTATTACTATTTTGGGGAGCGTTACGAACGGAAAGAATGACAGAATGAGCCGGTAAACTATATATAGGATATCAATATATTATTTACAAAATTGCACACGATAATTATTTAGGTTGAGTCAATGTCCATCCTAGTCTTTATAATCATCTTACAGTGTTAATATTTGGGTGGGCTGGTTGGTAATTTCTTGGCGAAACACACTTATCTCGCGAATGGCCCTTGAAGACACAATGCTGAGGCAGGATAACAGTGATGATCCACTGATTCTCGAGCATGTTCACAGTTTGTGGTGAGTATGGTGACTGGTCTAAAAACGCAATGCAGTGGCCAGGTAGCAGTGGTTGTCCACGGATTTGATTTGGGTACGCTCCTGGTCCTAAGACACAATGCTGAGGCCAGGTGCTTCACGTGGTACACACTTACTTACTTAGTCGTTCCCCTTCTACCGTGAGGTGTAGAGGTTTGGAAGAGAGAGCGCCAGACTATCCTATCGGCTGTCTTCCTCCTGGCCTGGTTCCATTCTAGTCCTCGGTCCATCAAAGATTGCCTAATGTTGTCCTCCCAGCGGACTCTGGGTCGTCCTGGGGGTCTGGATCCTTTGCTCATTGTTTCCCATGCTTGTCGTGGTAGCCGATCTTCTCCCATTCTGCAGACATGGCCAAACCATCTTAGTACACTCGCAGATAGAAATCCTCAGTTTGACAACTACAAGGCTGACTGGATCAGTTTTAGAAGTTGCATGCACCCAATGGCAGAATTGTTCTATTAGTACTGGTATGTAGAGGCTTCGATGCTTAATGTTGATCTTGCTCTCACGCAATGTTGACTGATGTTTGAGCGTGTGTGTCTCATTTGAATTTCACCACTGTCTTATATATTGGCTAAGCGGGCGTACCAGAGAGCATGCTGGGAAAATTCAGTTCGTCTTAATTTTTTAGACGAAAAAGTTTTGTGTTTCTTTCATAGCAATATTTCGCAATATCTCAAGAATAACATCGTGTAGTGATTCCTAACGATATTTCATAGATTTAGTCCCAGTTCTGCCTTATTGTGTAAAACTATGATTCCATTCCAAGCAATCTCACTTAGATATATGCCTAAATGTGTGCTAAATCAAATGTTTTTGCTAGCTCTTTACATAGTTCAAATGAGGAATATTTCCGTTCAACGGATTTTCCCGAAGATTAATCGATTCATAACGAAAGTTAGTGGCAGCGGCCGTGCTAACGTAATGAGTCAGCAGAGATTTTTGCCGATTCACGACACTCACCCGTATTTTTAGGTCCTTCGTGACAATTCTATTCGCAAGTAATATCCGCTTTCTGTACTATAACATAATTGACCACCAAGATTCAGCTTTCCCACTGCTCACAATTAAGTCCCCAGTGCTTTATATATATCGCAGTTACGTCCACTGCATCGTACGCTGGAACAGCAAAGGGATGGTTCGAAACCAGGTCGCGCCAGGCTCCAGTCTTCGTAGCTGTAAAAATAAGTTCCTGACTCTGCTGGCACGTTAGGGAAAGCAAAGGCAGCGAGGAATGGAACTAGTCATCCCATTTTCTAAAGCTGGGATCTAGTATAGGTGAAGTCTCTAACACTACTGCATTATCTTTTGTGAGTCTACCTTTTTATATTTATTACGGACATTAAACGAAACAGTTGAACGAAAAGTTAAACCTTGTAATGTTAGCTGCCAGAATAAGTGACTAAAGCAGTACAGTGGAAAATAAAATAAAAATAATAACAATACAGTGATGAAACTAACTCGTTCATTAAATAAATAGACGAAGTACAAAATCATTGGTTCGCCCCATGAGAATCTTCTTCTTCCTCGTTCGTCCTGAAAAGGACGTTGGTTGCGTTGTGTCTGTTTACGCCGGAGCTGTGATATCTGTGCCTTTCGGCCGACACATCCGACTTCAGCACGACATTTTTGGGGACCAGGTTTGCCTGCCCTCTTCGATCCCTACTCTCTCAGCCAGACAGACCTGGTGAGAATGAAAACTAACATCTCCTCATCCCGCACTTCATGCTGAATAACCAGGAGATAGGGCACGAGAAGGACCAAGAAAATGTTGGACCGAGGGTATGGCTGAAGCTTTCAGAAGAAGATGGTACGCCATAATACACACCACATAAAACATGTGAGAGCGCCACTTGTACTTCATGCGACGTTTAAAGACAAGGGCGGAAAAGAGTTAAAAAAAAGAAATGATCTGCCATTTAGCTGTTCTTGTAAAGAGAGCTTGCTTTCATATGTTTTCTGATCTCAACATTTCAGGCTAACCACTCGCTGCTTTGACTGGCCGCTGCCTCACAGGGACCTGTGTGCTGCCGAGAACACGAATTTGGACGTCCGTCCGCCCAGAGCCGACCTCAACGTTTTGGACAAACAACCTGAGCGGTGCCCCACCTGTAAGCGCATTGTAGTGGATATGGCTTGTGGTCCTCTTGGCTACAACTACTGAAGTGCACACTGTGAAATATACCTTGTCCACCGACCTTCAGATCTTGCTGTTATCACGTCTGAACTTTTAAGGCCACGAGTTTTAAATGAAGTCTTACTGTGAGAGAAAATTAACACATCTTGTAACTTAACGAAATGAAGAAGCGAAATAAATTATTTGTCTGAAAACTTTGAGCAAAAAGTACGTACTTTGTCACTGTGGCAACTACTGAAGCCTGAGGAGCTATGTGCGTCAGTGATGGAGTTACATATCTGCCTTTTTTTCCCCCTGTGTGTGACGAATACATGACTGGCTGACTTGTCAGCCGTATATTGCCATTTCATAAGATTTTTCCTCGTCTTTATTTGTTATAATTAAATTTTACATGACATGAGTTTGGGCAACTGGTACAGCAACAATTTCAAACCAATTATTTATACAATGTCTTGCTCTCTCGTTCACTCATGCTGCTTCAGTATTTCTAGATGCCCATATTAGTTAGGGTGGTCACGACTTGAAAACTACTGCTGTCAAATGTTTATCTGCCTTCTAACTTCTTTATACGTAAACATATTACTTCAAAATGCTCTGATAAACTTCCTCTGTTTCAGCTAATTTCTATCGTCTTTACTTGGTGTATCTTAGAGAAACTGGCCTAACGCCAGGGCTGTTGGTTTACCAAGCTACTATTCTGCTCGCTAGTCTGTCAGTTGTCTACTACTTTGCACTGCCAGCAAACAGATTCGTAAATATACAACGTACCTGGTTGTTTAGATAATACACTTTTTTTTCTTGTACTGGCAACATCGACAATCTTGTCCACAGAATAAAATACAGCTAACTGTCATTGTGGCGTACAAACGATTGAGTGTCTGAATGATAGTTATATCTTTTCTGTGACCACAGAATCAACCAAAATCAAGCTGGCTTGTCACTCGATGAAAAAACTCTCAATTTCGTTTGCCACTTCATACACATTTTAACACTTGGGAGAGAGCCCAAGACTAACAACTTAACGCTATCGCGTTTCGACTCTGGCTGATTTAATTTTGAACCGCAATTTACAACGATATATATTCCTAACATTCTAGAACAAAACAGTTCACTCGAAATATTAATTTCCCGTGCAATTTGCATTCCCGTAACTGAACTCACTCAGAAAAACAGAACTCCAAACTTAATTTTATAAAATTATCAGCCAAAGTCAGTCGCCCTAAATTGTGTAATCAAGGAATGTCAACCCTACTCTTGTCCCTTTCTAGATGTATCATGGATTGTTGCCCCTAGACTACCAATGTAATTTCTCTCATAAAAGTCAATCTCATAAAACTTATTTATACCCGAATTTCTCTTACCCACCTGTCACAATACCAGAGAGACAGTGATAAGCAGTCTGACGAGGGGGGCAAGTATTTTATGAAGAAGACAACATACAATAAAAAAGATAAATTCTAAAACAAGAATTAGAATGTTGGGCACCTCATCTTACATCATGAATCATATCAATAAACACCTAAATTAAAACATGAGGACAAAGAAAGTGAGTATGCTTTTCTGAAGAGTCTTTTTAGTGTCGATGGAAAAAAAAAAACTAACTCCGGGAGATTTTACCGTGAATTTTCCTCAGTATAATCTTTTCGAAATATGAAAACGAGAAGACAAGTTGCTCACGACATTTATATAGCTTCAAATTAAAAAGATGTTTAAATGCACATTAAAATCATCACATTCCTCATGATGATGTTATTATGATTTTAACTTATTGTTGGGATTGGAGTTGCAAGATCCTTATTTCTTTTATCTGTTGTGAACGCAAAAAGTAAGTTGAGTAGATCCTCATCAAACAACTCACTCCAATATTAAGGTCAAGAGCGATTGACTATGATATTTAAAAAAATAAAAAAACCTTGTCACATACCTGGTGAGAAGTCACGGACGCTATTCTATGCTACCACTTTACTATACTTTACAACACTATCGACTATGGCCTTAGAATAATAACAGAAAACTTTGACATATATATATATATATCTTCTTCTTCCATCCTTAGCCACCAACCGGCAAAGCAGTATGTGGCCAGTACGCCTAGTGGCGTCTTAGGGCAACAACAAATTGATCAATCTATCGCTGTTTCCACCACGCCTAGTGGCGTCTTTGTGGAACAAAAACAGACCGAACAATCTATCATTGTTTCTGTAATCAGATTATTTGGCAAGCAGGTGATCAGCCCACTGTGCGAAGTTTTTGCGGGATGGGGTAAACAGCCCCATGCCCATACCCTCCTTAGTCGCTTTTTACGACATGCGTGGTAGGGTGCAGTGTTACTATTCTTTGCTCCCCTTTCGGGCCCCGGTAACACACGGGTGATATATATATATATATGCGAGGCGTGTTCAAATGAAACCCGTCCCAGTGGCTTTATAACAAATATATGTAAGGTACATCAGCAGGAGTAGTAGAATTAAATACAGCAATTGTTGTGAAGCAAGTACTCACTGGGGTTCTTTAGAAATAGTCACCATAGGCATTCAGACACGCATCCCACTGCACGGGTAGACGGCGGATACCGTCCGAGAAAAATGACTTTGGTTGCTTATTGAACCATTTGGTCACGGAGGCCCTGACGACTGCATCGGAGTCGAATCGTTGTCCCTTTAGAGATTTTTTTAAGGGTCCGAACAAATGAAAGTCACATGGTGACAGATCGGGGCTGTAAGCTGGGTGTGGCAGAACTTCCCACCTTTTCCTTGTTAACGTTTCCTGCACAGTGTTCGCAACATGTGGACGAGCATTGTCGTGCAACAGAATCACACCACGCGAAAGCATGTCGGGTCGTTTATTCTTGATGGCTGTATGCAGGTTGTCTAGTGTGTCTTTGTAGCGGATGGCATTGATGTTCAAGCCAGGCTCTTTAAAGTCAACCAATAGAAGCACTTCATGGTCAAAAAATGCGGTCAGCATAACCTTACCGGCGGAAATCTGTGACTTGAATTTTTTGGGGATCCGGGATGTTTCCATTGCATGCTCGCTGATATGCTGCACGGCTCAAAGTGGTGGCACCACGACTCATCGCCTGCCACTATGCGCAACAGAAATGCATCACCCTCCTCTTCGTAACGCAGCAGGTGGTTCAAACTCCACCCCATGCGTTCTTCCTTATGGCGATGGCTTCTTCTGTCACAACAATATGCACCTGACCTGGCCGCGGAAGATCTTTCGTTAACTGACGTCCTTCTCGAAACATTCGTGCCCAGTCTTCCACTATAGTCTTAGACACACTTTTGTCACCATACACTGCTTTCATTCGGCGATGAATGTCGGCTGGTCGACATCCTTCGGCTGTTAGGAACTGGATCACCGCTCGCTGATCGACCTTGGACGGATTCCGTATCACACCGGCCATTATTTTAACGGTCTGCAGCACAAACAAAGAATACTAGGAGAATGAACACTTACACACTTGTACATGCGTATGTGATTATTACGTCAGATGTGACGTCATCATGCTCCTCCTACAAATGTCCACTTCGCGCAGCACGGGCGGGTTTCATTTGAACACTCCTCGTATATATATATATATATATATATATATATATATATATATATATATATATATATATATATATATATATATATATATATATATATATATATATATATATATATATATATATATATATATATAAGTGATCTTGTCTATCTCGAGAAAATAAAGCTCGAGTAGTTACAACTCGTGCCTTCACCCAGTAAAGGATCTGGTTTTAAAGCACCAGAAAGACCAAGAGGCAGATGGCGTGACAATATGACAGAAATCCTACAACAACACAGGCTCACATTATCTAATACGAAACACTTGGCTGAAGAACGCAAACTTCGTCTCCCCACGCCGCTTGATTGTAAACGTGAAATGAGAAAGTAAAAAAAAAATAAATTATAGAAACATTAAAACGAACGAAACATAAAAAACGAACACCCCAGAGATTTGTATCCTACAAAATAAGTACAGTTTATTTCTTTTCACGGGCTAATTCAAAAGAAGCTGCTGCCTCGCAAAGTAACTAAGATTTCCATCTGACAGCGGGCACGTGTATTTCTAAAGCTTATACCTCGCATATGTACTTTCCCGCCTGACTTACCCGCCCCTTCCTATTCCAACTGGGATTTTAACTTCCCCTTGTTTTATTGTTGCTACTCCAATCCTTTATCGTGGTTTAACTCACAAGTTGCCCTAAACCGTTGGGAGTGATCTACCCCGGAGGAAGTGTTGGGGAAACAATGAGGGAGGTGTTGGATGAATGCCTCTATATCCTGCTAGACGCTGTTGATACAACTTTACGACATCTGACTGATGAACACAATAAGATAAAATCGAACCGGAACAAGCCCCTTCTCTGCCTCGTCACGTGATTTAGTCAAACGTTCCCAGCTGGTCGAAGATGTTAATGGCGGGAACGGGCGTTAAACTGTTGCTGCAATCTCTTAGTGTAAACAGTGAACAAGAGGATGTAGAAGCGGGAGGGGGAGATGGGAGTATAGGAAAACATCATACAAGGTGTAGAAAGCGAGAGAAAACAAAGGCGAAGAGAGCTGAAAGAGAGCCCAAGTGTAGCGTAGGCATCAAAGGTTGCCTGTAATATATCTCCAACATTTTCTGTGGCTTTGCCTTGATGGTAAACCATGCTAACTCTTCTATGTCCATCTCTTGATGTTTCATCCCTACTTATATTGTTACCGCCCTTGTGTGTGTTTGCCTGCAGGCTTTCCACCCATTATGGCTATCACTACGGTGTTCATGTCCAAAATTGTATTTTTAACATTGCATTTAATAACATAGCCTGGAGCAGTTCCTTTGTCTCTTATGAAACAAAGAGAATATACGGTACCTACTGTTCCTTTGTCTCTTATGAAAGAAAGAGAATATACGGTACCTACTGTTCCTTCAGGCATGTCGTACATGGCGACTAATATATAGGTGTGCATGGGGGATGGCAACTTCACCGTGTAAGAGAAATTGCTGCAGAAATCACCGTTGTAACAGCGTATGACTGCTTTGTGCAGGCTGTCTGTACGGGAGCTAGTTGTAATGGTGGCTCCATGCTCCAGATGGAGCGAAAAGGAAAATGACGATGGATGATGATGATTGATGATGATTGACGATGATCGATGATGAATGATGGTGATTGAAGATGAATAACGATGATCGATGATGAATGATGATAATTGATGGTTGATGATGATTGATGATTGTTAATGATTGATATTGATTATGATGTTTGATGATGATTGAGGATGAATGATGTTTGATGATGATTGATGATGAATGATGTTTGATGATGATGATGATGATTGATGATGATTGATGATGATGATGATGATGATGATTGATGAATGATGATGATGATGATGATGATTTAACAACAATCGATTTTTGATCATTTATATTTTTTTAACTCTCACTTTTTTGTTCCGGAACCTTTTTATTTGGTTTTCCGTCCACATAGTCATTATATCGACATTTCAGGAACCTAAATTATTTTAGCCACTTGTATGTTCGCTGTATATGTTTCTCCACCAGACAGTAAAGATGATGATACATCATTATCGCCATTGTCCGTTTCGATCCCTATGAAGCATAGAGCCACCTTGACGGAAGCCCGTACAAAAGCATTTATGTGTTGTGGCAGTGTTGGTTTCTATAGCAACTTGTTTTACATGATCATGTTGGTTTTACATGATAAGGATGGTTTTACATGATAAGGTCGGTTTTACATGATAAGGATGGTTTTACATGATAAGGATGGTTTTACATGATAAGGTCGGTTTTACATGATAAGGATGGTTTTACATGATAAGGATGGTTTTACATGATAAGGTCGGTTTTACATGATAAGGATGGTTTTACATGATAAGGATGGTTTTACATGATAAGGTCGGTTTTACATGATAAGGATGGTTTTACATGATAAGGTCGGTTTTACATGATAAGGATGGTTTTACATGATAAGGTCGGTTTTACATGATAAGGATGGTTTTACATGATAAGGATGGTTTTACATGATAAGGTCGGTTTTACATGATAAGGATGGTTTTACATGATAAGGTCGGTTTTACATGATAAGGATGGTTTTACATGATAAGGTCGGTTTTACATGATAAGGATGGTTTTACATGATAAGGTCGGTTTTACATGATAAGGATGGTTTTACATGATAAGGATGGTTTTACATGATAAGGATGGTTTTACATGATAAGGTCGGTTTTACATGATAAGGATGGTTTTACATGATAATGATGGTTTTACATGATAAGGTCGGTTTTACATGATAAGGATGGTTTTACATGATAAGGTCGGTTTTACATGATAAGGATGGTTTTACATGATAAGGTCGGTTTTACATGATAAGGATGGTTTTACATGATAAGGATGGTTTTACATGATAAGGTCGGTTTTACATGATAAGGATGGTTTTACATGATAAGGTCGGTTTTACATGATAAGGATGGTTTTACATGATAAGGTCGGTTTTACATGATAAGGATGGTTTTACATGATAAGGTCGGTTTTACATGATAAGGATGGTTTTACATGATAAGGATGGTTTTACATGATAAGGTCGGTTTTACATGATAAGGATGGTTTTACATGATAAGGTCGGTTTTCCATGATAAGGTCGGTTTTACATGATACGGTTGGTTTTACATGATACGGTTGGTTTTACATGATAATGATGACATAAAACACGTTGCGATTCTGTTTCTTTTTCCCCCCTGCCCCATTGTAGTTCCCGGGGGGTCTCTACGAAGAAACAGAAAAAATAGGACTGTTACTCTCTGATGGATGTCGTAAGGAGGGACTAATATGAAGTTGTGCATGGGGCTGGCAAGATCACCATGCAAAATAAACTGCACAGACATCAACGCTGCAAGAGGTCACGGGTGTCATGGTACAGACGTATTGCAAGTGAACCAGATGCATTGAGGGCTCCGTCCTGCATAGGGAGTGGAAAGGGTAATAATCATGCAAGGAAATTTTGGAAATTTGTTAGTTTGACATACATTTTTACATGCACGTTAAAAATCCCTCGACCGTTGGAAATCGTAAAGATAGGCCATACGGCCGCTGCCCTGGCAAAATTAAAAGAATTAGGAAACCTACCCACTACAAAAAGATATTTATAGAATGTGTGATTCCTGTATACACACAATGAGGTCCTCGCCTGTGATACAGAGTTCGGACACTGTGCTGAGATCCTCTTTGTTTGATCGAATGGAGGAGATTGGAGCACTGATGGAGTTATCCGTTTGCAATGAAGATGGTCCTTAAAATCAAACTAAATCTAATTATCTTAAACATTGTTGGTGCTGTTGTAGAGACATCTGTATCGTCTTTTCATCAGTGCTTGCCTCCAACAGCTCTCCAACTGTTTCTGTCTCTCGTCCTGCTGCGGAAGGCTACCTCTGATGCAACTCTATATGTTCCCTTTCCACTTCATCATCATCATTGTCATAACTTACTTACTTACTTAGTCGTTCCCCTTCTACAGTGAGGTGTAGAGGTTTGTAAGAGAGCGCGCCAGACTATCCTATCGGCTGTCTTCTTCCTGGCCTGGTTCCATTTTAGACCTCGGTCCTTCAAAGATTGTCTAATGTTGTCCTCCCAGCGGACTCTGGGTCGTCCTGGGGGTCTGGATCCCTGGCTCTTTGTTTCCCATGCTTGTCGTGATAGCCGATCTTCTCCCATTCTGCAGACATGGCCAAACCATCTTAGTTGGGACTGTTCTACTTGGGTCTGCAGGGCGTGGGATTTTCGGCCTTGTTGTGGACCATGTCTCTGCTTGTTACTTCAACCACCTTCCTCAGATACCTCATTTCTGAGGTTTATCATTGTCATAACAATCACATCTATTCCTCTCATAAAGTTGGCAGACATGAAGAAGGGATACAGAAGACATGGACAAATCTTGAACGGATGAAATAGGACTGGAGGACGTGGCGAGTTGTTGTAGAGTACCTATGCTCCATCTGAGAGGACAGACATTGCAGATGATAGACGAATACAAAAAAAAGGCTTGCGAAAAGTATTGTTACAGCGCTAAATTAATAATTAATACTGGTGAGATTTTGGTCACTAGAGACAGAACCAGGGTCGGATTATCGATTAGGCTAAGTAGGCTGAAGCCTAGGGGCCCGGAGCTTGGAGGCCCGTGCATAATGTAAAAAAAAAAATACATAGATTAATGTATAAAAAGAAAATGTTTGCACCTTGCAATCGCTTTCATAACGTTCTAAAAGACAGTAAAAAGAAAAATAACTCAAAAGACAATGTACCCCGACAAAATCATAACGGCGCATGAACTATTCGCTAATAGTAAAAATAAATTACTAATAAAAGAGGTAAGCAATGCTTACAAACTAAAATACCAGTCTACTAATAATACTAGTATATACGCACCATCACCATACTAAAAAAAAAAAAAAATTATTGCCTATTAGGTGAAAATGGGCGGGGGAGGGGGGTAGAGGCCGTTCATGGCTAACCCGGACCTGGTCAGAATGCTATGTTCTATAATAAAAAATGCGTATGCCAAGAGAATTAATGAAAATAATTTCTCAGAGTACAGACTGTCCTAACTTACGACGAGGTTCCGTTCCGATGACGCCGTCGTAAGTCGATATGTTCGTAAATCGGAAATCAATATTATTTGTTATATATTTTATATATTAAAGACATATATAAGATATATTTATTGGTGGAAAAGACACGATAATACGCAGTAACCTTTATTGGGAACAAACTGCGACAGTAAGAAATGGCAAGAGTTATTCACCATATATAAAAAGAGGTGTGAGATAAGGTTGGGTATTGTCCCCCTACCTTTTTAATATCTACACAGAGAACGTTTTCAGGCAGATACAAGAACTGCCAGGACTGAACAGCGGTGGAAGATCAATAAACAACCTTAGATATGCGGATGATATAGTTTTGTTTGCTGCAAGTGAACAGGAGTTGCAAGAGCTAGTGAAACAAGGAAACAACAAAAGTCAAGAATATGGATTGGACATTAACATTGAGAAAACGAAAACTATGATCACTAGCAAAGCAGGCGATAAGCCAACATTAAAAATATGAATAAACAGGAAAATCGTAGAACAAGTCTTGTCATGTCTTGGTCATGTAATCACAGAAGATGGCAGATGCGAAACAAATCAAGAAGAGAATAGGAATGGCCAAAGCTACATTCAACAACATGCGATAGATACAACCAAAGCTACATTCAACAACATGAGACAGATACAACCAAAGCTACATTCAACAACATGAGACAGATACAACCAAAGCTACATTCAACAACATGAGACAGATACAACCAAAGCTACATTCAACAACATGAGACAGATACTAACATCTAAACAACTAACTTACAAATTCAAACTGAGAATCATCAAATGCTATATATATTCTTCATTGCTGTATGGTGTAGAAACGTGGACAATGAACAAGCAATTAGAAGAAAGAAGTGAGGCCCTTGAGCTGTGGATATATAGAAGAATGGGGCACGTCTCATGGAAAGAAAAACAAAACAAATTAAGAGGTCATAGAAAACCTAGGAATGAATAGAGAATTAGTGAAGAAGATCAAAATTAGACAGCTAAAATAATTTGGTCATGTAAAAAGACATAACACCTTTCTAAAGACCATAATAGAAGGCAGAGTTGAAGGCAAACGTGCAAGAGGAAGACAGCGCTATAAGTGGGAAGATAACATCAAGAGATGGACAGGAAAGAGTCTCTCAGAGTGCACCACCAGGACAAGCGAAAGTAGATATTCGAGATGCACTGAAGCCTACTTTCGATGTGAATATGGCACCTGATGATGATGATGATGATATATTATTTGAACTAAAAGGATATGCTAACAATAAACTTGTCTCAATGGTAAAATGTGTAGGTTCGATTTGTTATAATTTAAACTAATTATACACTTTGCTTATTGTGAAGTAATACGTATAATTTACAAATTAAAATACCCTGAAATTACTGTACTGTACATTGCTGTACTGTAACAATTAATTAATGAATTATTTAATTAATTAAATGTAATAACCAAATTGGAAGTCGAAAATAATCGAAAATAATATAATAGTTAATAGGATTTTGAGATGGCTGTCGTAAGTACGTGTAATCGTAAGTCGTATACGTCGTAAGTTGGGGACAAGTTTGTACTTGAGTTGTAAGCTGCGGTTGATCCAAGGGCTTCGTTGGCCTACGTGCTTGCCTATTGTTTCGTTAAGCGTTGAGTGGCAGAAGACATGGAAGACTCTTGAACAGACGGCTTAGGACACGAGGTAACTTGGCGTGAATTTCTTGATATGGATATTCTACAGGGCCCATGCTCGTCCTGGAGCTAAAGGATAATCCATTAATGAATGCTCCGAAGAGAGGTCAGAGACATAGAACGAATTGTCTTCCTGATTCGTCCGGTCGGTATTTCTGAAAATTTCTCATGTTTGAGCTTGACCGCCAGTTCTCACAGTCTGTGGCATGTATTTTCTGGGAATGGTTCATATCATCGTCCGGCGCTGGCATGTGCGAAGCATGTGCTGAGGGAACCAGCTCAAATATGTCTGTATCTTCGTATTGTCTTTGTATGATAGACCGTTTGTCTCCTTACTATGGATGTAAACACCGGACAAGGTATCATTCTGGCCGTGTTTGTACACATGGCGTAGTTTTATGCGGTGTGTATTTTGAATTGGATTTCAAGCATGTTTGCCCTTTTCCTCTGTGACAATTTCTGTCGTTATTTTTGTTGAGGTGGTCGTTGCTAGGCTAAAAGTCATCGTTAAAAGTATATGCAATGAATGGGAAGCCCTCTTGTTGGAGTATTAACACTTTTACTTAAGGTGACATGTGGTTTATATATTTGTCGGGTTTAAATTTTAGACACACAAAATGTCCTTGTTCCATTCATCTTATAGAGTAGAAACGTTGCATGCAGCTTCCTTTAGTGGTAGATTTTAATCTTTCAAGTTTTGACCACCGTTGAGAGAGCCAATTTTATATAATAACTAAAAAGATCTCAAATAAAGTGGAAATAACTTCAATAAAGTCAGAGAAATAAAGGAACGGAGATAATAAAATTCGGATATAGATTATACATGTATTTCATATTTGAAATGGGCGGGCGTCGAATGGGGAAAGATGATGTGCCCAGAGCCGGCAACCTGGGAGAGGCGCCGAAACAGAATTGCACAATTATTAAAACATAAAAATTATAAAATAACAAAGAAAGATAACGCATACAATGTCACAGTAAATGATTATTTGCTTATACGAAAGTGGGCACCAATACAAGACCTCCCATCACCCGTAACAATCCGTAGGGCCAGGTCGGGATGAGCTACTTAAATGAATGTGTTTCTTCAAACAATTAGGTTTTGTTTTAAACTCAGCTCTGGCAATCACCAACTTTATGGAGAGCTCTAAATGTTAGATCAATGTTTTTTTCAACCGGGGTTCCACGGAACTCTAAGGTTCTGTGAGACGTCACTACTGGTTCCGCGAGAAATCGTGATTAAAAAAATATATATAAATTATACGTGTGTTTTTTCAAAGTCTTGTTTAAAACTATGTCTTAGGCTATATTTTTATCCATATTGCTTTGGCCTATCGATTTTAGTAGCTGTACTATACAGCATTGTCAATAAATGTGTAAGTTGTAAATAGCATTAATTAAAATCAGTTTACAACCTTTATTTAAATTAAATCTACCACCTTAGAAAAATGAATTTCCACATTGGCTTAAGCCAGTTATTGAACAGAAATTTATTTTGTTTACTTTACGAAATTTTAAAATTTATGAAAGAGATTTTTTTTTCCTCCAAACAAAAAAAGGTTGGCTAAAAAAGTCATTTTTAGTTGTAAATTGGGAAAAAAAACTACTTTTCACATACTACATTTCATTAGAGTTGTAATGTTAAAATTCGTGATAAGACTTTTAGGTCTACTTGGATAAAGTTAAAAAGATCAAGTAGGAAATTAAAAAGGGAAAAGCTGAAGTTTCTTCTACCCACACTCAGGGCTGTAGATAGGACTTAATAAATGGGGGGCTGGGGGGGGGGGGGGGGGGGGGGGAGTTTATAAAATTTTTTTTTTTTTAATGCACTATTTTGGTTTAGTAAAATTTGCTACAGAAGGATGTTGAGAATACCCTGGACAGAAAAAAAGACCAACAGAGAAGTACTGCACTCACTAAACGTACAGGAACATTGGCTCCTAAATACCATCGCAATAAGGAAGCTGAAATTTTTCGGTCATATAAAAAGACATAATAGTCTGGAAAAAAACAGTGATGGAAGGCATGGTCCCTGGAAAAAGGGGAAGGGGTCGACCTAGACGACGGTGGACCCAGGACATCACAGAGAGTCTGAACTTGTCTTTGGCTGATGCAGGTCGACTTGCCCAGAATCGTGATGCGTTCAGAGCAGCTGTAATGGAGACAACGTTCTGGAAAGAATACGTCACATGATGAAAATTTCCCCACAAATGTTTTTCACCAAACCCTAAAGGGTTCTCCATACACAAATAGTAGGCTAATAAGTTGGCCTTAATAAACAGATCGCAGAAAAACTTATTCTCTACTCAAAACAGCACTGACAATTATTATTGGATTATTATATTTACAACTCATTAATCACTTTAACGAACCGTGAGCTGTTAGATATAATAATTTGTATGCAGTGGTTCCCTGAGACGTGAAAATTATTTCAAGGGTTCTTCCAGGATAAAAGGTTTGAGAAAGATTGTGTTAGGTGTTTAAACTTAAAAAAAAATGTATACTTTATTCAAAGATGTCTTTCACTCGACAGAGGTGACAACGGTTTCAAACATTTAAGATTTCAACTCACAAAATAAGTAGAAGAAAACAAAAAGTTTTAAGAAATCCGCTTTAATTGTTGTTATGATAAATGGTTTGGTTTGATTTGGTTTTTGCTTTTAAGGACCATATTCATCGCACACCGACAACTCCATCAGTGCTCCAATCTCCCCCCTTAGACTACACAAGGAGGATCTCAGCACAGTGCACGAACTCCGTAGCACCAGCGAGGATCCCAATGTGTGTATACAGGAATCACACATTCAATAATAATTTTTATAATGGGTAGGTTTACTTATTTTTAAATTTTGTCAGGGCAGATGCCGTATGACCTACTGTTTACGCTTTCCAACTGCCGAGGGATTTTAAATTCGAGAATTCGAAGTCTACCCAGCTGTACATGGGTGCCTACTGACTATGCTCTCGAGTTAGAGGCGGCAAGGGCAGAGACTAAGAAAACTGGTCACCCCCGCATCATAAAACTGAGACATAGTGTAGTGACGTCTCTAACACACAAGGTGTCTCAATCAGTGTTCCACGGAACCCTAAGGTTCCGCGAGAGGTCGCTAGGGGTTCCGCAAGAGATCAATCAATCAATAAATAAATACCCTTTAGGCCTTCAACAAACACATGCCAAGTCTTCCTGTCATGTGTCATCAGCTCAAGTTCTTTCCATGTTTTCCTCATCATTTTCACCTCTGTATGCAGTTCTCTTCTCCGTGTGTTTTTTGGTCTACCTCTGCCTCTCTTTTCCTGTGGATTCCAGAACAAGGACTGCCTTGTAATGCTATCAACAGGTTTCCTCAATGTGTGTCCTATCCATCGCCAGCGTCTACTTCTCAACTCTTGTTCCACTGACACTTGTCTGGTTCTTGTCATCAATTCCACATTTGTGACTTTGTCATTCCATTTAACTCCTTCTATTCTATGCACCCCGTTTATAAAAATCTGTAACTTTTTGGTTGTTGTTTTTGTTACTCTCCATGTCTCAGAGCCGTACAATAGGACTGACTTGACATTTGAGTTGAAGATTCTTATTTTCGTGTTGGACTTGATTTCTCCGCAAGAGATAGTGACTGAAAATATAAAAAAAAAAAACCAAAAAATAATTTTTTTTTTTTTTTTACTTTACACGCCAGGCAATGTTAGCGCCTCGCAATGTGGGCAGTGACCGAGCAGCCCTAATATCAGTGCGCAAGAGTAACATTTTCACTCAAGCACATACCATATTTCATTAGCATCTTGTACCTTGTAAAGTAGAGATTTGTGATAAGACAAATATATAAATAAATCTGCTTTTAGGCCTACTTGGATAAGGTTTAAAAAAAATCAACTAGGAATTTTAAATCAGGATACACTGAAATTTCTACTACGCAAACTAATGACTTACATTAGAAAAGAAAGGAAAGGATCCCGTTACAAGCCCATTGAGGCATATTGGGAATATGGTGTTAGGGCCATACTTTCTTGACCATCGGCACACTAGGGGTGGCGTGGTCAACATCACGCCGGCCGCCTTAACCTTCCCAGAGTTGCTCTGGTACCCAGTTGGGGCTGGGTCGACCCAGAAGCCGTTTGCGGCCTTAAAAAAAAAAAAAATCCCACCTCATCTGGGGATCGAACCATAGACCACTGAGCTAGTAAGCCAGTGCACTAACCACTATGCTACCGCGGCTCCTACTCACATTAGAGTTAATATCCTTTGTGAGGAGGGGGAACCACATATAAAAAGTAGACCAAGAAGTAAGCCAAAATAAACAGATCAACGAAACAAAAAAAACATTCTCTACTCAAAAGAGCAGTGACAATTATTATTGGTTTATTATATTTACAACTTACTGATTACACTAACGTACCATGAGCTGTAGATATAATAATTTTTATACACGGGTTCCCTGAGACTTGAAAATTATTTCAAAGGTCCCTCCAGGATACACAGGTTGAGAAAGGCTGCTCTAACACCACCGCCCTACGGCAGTATCTGCTCTGGGACAACGTTTGCTTGTTTACGTTCTAAACCTAAACAAACAACAATACTTGAACTGGTTATGCCCAGGCAATTGCAGCAGACGGGAATACTTGGAGTACCGTTACAGCTTAACCAAGTACATTGATACAACACTACCTATCATAACAAACAGGAATCAAAGTCTACGTATACAAAAATATATAGTTTATTCATACGCTGTTTTGTTTCCAACAAGCCGTGGGAACAGAATGGCGTCCCTTGGGTGAACTTTGTTTTGGAAGCCACTGTTGTATGTGATAATTCTAACCTCAAAATTCTCTCGGAAAGTAAACAAACGTAGGTCATTATTATATTATAACAAAAAGTCAGCTAGCTTTGTGTTCCCAGACTTGGCACATGTCCTGTAGACTACGCTTGGGGTCGTGGAGCGCCAGCCGATGGACGATAGAATGAACATTAGTATTGTATTGCGCACGAGGGGAAACTTTTAACTGGATTAGTATTGAGTGATGTGAGACCTTAGTTTGACTATTGTTGAGTGTGGGAAATTTTTTAATTTGTTATTTTGAAGTATTGTTGGATGTGGGATAAATGTTTCAACTCATTTATTGCTGAGTGCTGAAGAAAGTTCCAAACTGAAATTGAGGGAGAGGGCCCTTACAAAGTATAGAAAAGCCAAAACTGAAGAGAATTACACAAACTATAAAAAAATAAGAAATGAAACAAATAAAATAATATTCAGAGCTAAAGAAAAGAGTTGGAGAAAATTTTGTCAAACATTAAACCATAGGTCCCAAATAACTACAGTTTGGAGAAAACTAAAAGCAATTAAAGGAGGAAACAGCAAGAAATTTAAAATCCCAACAATTAAAATACCAGAGAGAGCTGAAACAGATAGAGAAAAAGCCAACATGCTAGCTAAATACTTTTATCAGGTTAGTTCAATAGACAGTCTAGATAAGGCAGAAATAAATAGACGAAAAACACTGCTAGAAAAATTAAAAGAAGAAAATATGGAAACCACACAGGATGCTAAGTATTTAAATGCAGATATTACAGTAGATGAAATAGAAAGAGCTTTAGCAGAAAAAACCAATACTACTTCTGGGGAAGACATTCTGAGCTATGAAATCCTCAAAAAGGTACCAAATACAACTCTAAGAGTGATTGCATCCCTCTACAACAAAATCTGGCACACGGGAAAAATACCATGTTCATGGAAAACAGCAGTAGTCATCCCATACTAAAGCCAGATAAGGAAGCACATGATGTCAGCTCATACAGGCCAATATCGTTAACATCACATCTAGGAAAAATTCTAGAAACAATAGTCAACAGCAGACTAAAATTTCATCTCGAAAAGCATAATTTGTACAGTCCAACCCAGGCAGGCTTTAGAAGCCAACATAGTACAATAGAGCAACTGCTGAGGCTGGAACATGATGTTAAAACAGGCTTCAAAAGGAATGAAAAGACAGTAGCTATATTCCTTGATGTAGCAAGAGCATATGATGAGTGTTGGAGGGAGGGTGCACTACATAAAATCAGGAAACTAGGTATAGTAGGCAGAACCTACAATTACCTAGAAAACTTCCTGCAGGATAGATACTTCATGGTACAAATAAACAATGATAGATCTGAGGTATATGAGCAACAGAATGGAATTCCCCAGGGATCAGTAATATCACCATCAATTTTTACGATTATGGTCAACGACCTAGGCGACGAGTTTAAGGACTTAAAAAACAACCTATCTCAGTTTGCAGATGATGCTGCGATATGGAGAACGGGAAGAAATCTCCCATTCCTCTATAAAACAGTACAAAAACAAATAGATAAAGTATCTGACTGGATGAACAAGTGGGGATTTAATCTAAACGTTAAAAAAAACCATAGGAATGATTTTCAGTAGAGGGCGTGTAATTAAAAACAATATAATTGACATAAGCATTAATAAGCAAAAAGTATGCACAGCAAAATCAACTAGATTTCTTGGCATGGTACTAGACCAGCAACTAAACTGTAACAAACACATAGACCTTTTAGTGCAAAGCAGTAGAGGACTTATTAATATGCTAAGATATATGAAAGGAAGTGGTTGGGGCGCCTGCAATAAGACAATGTTAACATTCTATAAATCATTTATTAGAGGCAAACTTGACTATGCCAGTGTTGTCTATGCATCAGCCGCCCCAAGCAATAAGAAGAAACTAGACACAGTCCAAAACCAGGCACTGTCAATAATAGCAGGTGCCTCAAAGGGAACATCAGCAGAAGCACTAGAAGTAGCGCTAGGCATTATACCCCTGGAGCTAAGGAGAAAAGAACTGAGATTCAGCTACTGGGCAAGAGTGGCAAAAGATCCAACTCACCCGGCACATAAAACCTTTTATAGGGGTAACCAGTACATAGGCCATATTCCATTAAACCATAATAGATACCCGTCAGGGTGGAAAACAATGGATGAAGTGGATCAATACCCAGACCTGTTTAATGCGATAAACAGTAGTGCTCTGTATAAAGCAAAGATCCCACCATGGGAATTAAAAGTGCCAGAAACTGACTCCCACTTATCAAAGATCATAAATAATCTAACGACATAATCTCAGCAAAAAGTAAAACACTAGAGTACATAGAACGGTATACAAATAATAGCCTAACTATATATACAGATGGGTCCAAAGATGAAGAAGGACAATTAGGAGCAGGAATAGCAATACCAAAATTAAAAATTTATAAAAGATACAAAGTAACAAGTAATACATCTATCTTTACAGCAGAATTAGTGGCAATCCTAAAAGCTTTAGAAATAGCTGCAGAAAATCCACCAAAAAAAGTAACCATTCTCACAGATTCCCTATCATCAGTACTAGCAATCAGAAACAGAACAGAAGGCAGCAGGCCAGACATTATAGAGGAAATACTACAGGTTAATACATATCTACAAAATATAGGATGCAGTGCAACACTAACATGGATACCATCACATGTGGGGATAGCAGGAAATGAGCTAGCAGACAAGAAGCCAAAGGGGGGAGAGCGAGCCATAACCAAATTGAAGTAGGCTGAGGGAAGTATGAAATTAAAAGCTTAATTAAAAAAAAAAAAACAAAAGAATGGAAAACAGCAAGAGACCTAAAAAAAAAAGCAAGACACTCATATAAAATCCTTAAAAAACCAAGCAAAAAATGTCAAATAAAAGATGAACTAAAAAATACCAATTAATAAAAAATTGCGAGACTCAAGCTGGGAACTGGATATTTCATGATAGAGGAACCCACATGTGAAGAGTGTCAAGAACCAAACACAATTAGGCACTTTCTAGTGGACTGCAAAAAAATATGACCAACAGAGGCAAAACATTAAGACATACTGTAGTAACCACAAGGTAGAAATGAGTGTAGAAAATCTCATAGGCACAAAGAGCCCTTCAGAAATGCAAAAGTTAATAAAACACTATATTACAAAAACTAAAGCTAACATATAAAAATCAAATAAGGAATTGAACCAGTAGTCCAAACTGGTGAAAGACTCACCCCAGAAACATACAGATTAACCAAATAAACCATCCAGTAAAAATCAAAAACATACTAACTTAGAAAATAGCATATATTGGAATTTTTTTAAAAACCATGTTGAACTATAACTACAAAAGGAAAAATACCGACTAGAGATAATATAATATAAAACAAATACAAACAAAAACATATTACAATAAAAGAAACACGTCCTGATATAACCAACAAATCCATGTACATGGTAGATGGTTGAAAGGGGCGTGCTACAAAATGAAGTAGCAAACACATTAATAAAAAAAAAAAATTGTTGAGTGTTGGGGGAATTGCAAAGTTGATATATTGTTGAATGTGAGGGAAATCTTCAAAATGATGGAATGTTGAGTGTTGGAGAAATGCTAAAGTTGATCTATTGTTGAATATGGGGCAATTTTGTCAAAACGATCTATTGCTGAGTTTTGAGCGTTGGGAAAATAGTTGCTCTGCTGTTGAGTGTGGCAAAATTGTCCCGCTGATCTATTGTTGAGTGTGGAGTGTGAAGAAGTTGTCAAACTGATCTATTGTGTGATGTGTTGTCAAACTGCTCTGTTGCTGAGTGTTGGAAAAAATGTCCAACTAATCTATTGTTGAGTGTGGGGACTTTTTCAAACTGATTTATTGTGTGGTGAATAATATTGGAAAATTTCAGGTTAACTCTTGAGCGTCGAAAACTTTAAAACTTAAGTATCGTTGGGATGTTCAAACTGAAACTTTGTTAAGTATTTATGTGTGTGAGCGAGAGATTTATTTATAGTAATTAATGGAGGCACGACCGTTTCACCGGGTTAACAAGAAAATGAGACAGATTAGACTTTAAGCTTCCGATTCACCGACGAAATCATCCTGTAAGGGGTGTGAGAAATTGAGACAATCTACAATCTATGACGTATGAACAAAAGAAATTAAAATGACGTATATTAGGGCCTGAGTTCCTTATGACCACTACTTTCTGGGGCCCCAAGTTGTGATGGGGCACTGGGGAACTGCCTGTACACCCTGGTAGTAGTTACGCCACTGGAGATATTCTGTAAAGAGGCATTTCTACCGCAATCCAGCGTCTATCTAAAAGGGATATGTATTTCACGAAGAATTCTGCGCTTTATGACTACACGTGTTCCTTATTAGTTTAATGAACTTAGTGGGAACTCAGTAATGCCTCGCTAATTTCCAAAGTTATTCTATGCCTAAAACTGTCAAAGGCCTTATTGTAGTCCACAAAATCAAAGTAAAGTAGTGAAGTTATTTCTGTATTCTGAAATACTACTATTGCTCTTTACCTACTATCTACGGTGTTTACGCTACATCCTCGGTATTTCGTGGAAAGACAAAGTGAAAAATGTCGAGGTGTTGTCAAGTGCTGGCCTTCAGAGCATGTATACACTGCTAAGACAGCGCAGACTACTTTCGCCTTGTCTGCTGCATGGAAGATGATCGCATCCCGTAATAATATCTGCTATGGACAACTGACAGATGGCAAAAGAACAGTTGGGCGACCGCAGCTGAGATTCAAAGATGTGTACAAGAGAGACGAGAGGGCACTGACCATAAATCCAGCAACCTGGGAGGATGAAGCTGCCGATTGCACCAAGTGGCGATGATATCTAGGGCGCCTCCTCAGATTGGGCGAAAAGAAGCAGAAAAGAGGAGAAAACGTCATAAGGAACACCAGGAAAATAAGCTTCTGATGGCTGTCACCTCAGGAGCGCATTCCCATAGTCAGTTATGACTGAAGGGGCTATTATTATTATTATTATTACTATTGCTCAGAGTGACTATCTGGTTTGAACAAAATCTGTTATGTCAAAAGACCTACTTTTTCCAAGCTGAGTTTATGTCTGCCTCTTTTTAAACTGTCCATAATAGCCCGGTTGATTATGTTCTCTGACACTGATGTCACATTATTCCCGTATAATTTGTGTACTCTTGAAAAATCCACCTTCTTTAGCAGCTTGACCAGGTATTCATGCTTCAAGTCTACTGACATTTCTTCTCTCTCCCAGACTATTTCAAGTAATTTGTATAATATTTCTGCACAGGTGTCTCAAGCCGCTGTGATGGCGTGTGCTGGAATGCCATCAGGGCTCGTGACTTTTCCAACTCTTTATTTCTTCCTTGTAGCTTTCTTTCGTCCTTTCTGTGTAATTGTGTGACCTTATAAAACTTCGACATGTGTGATAAATGTATTATCGATATTAATGTTGAGTGAGCTTGAATTTCTGCTGACCTTCATTGTTTTTTTTTTTTTTTTTTTTAGGTGGCGGTGATTCACATTTTATTGTTGTTTATTTGATTCCCACTATGTCCTTCTATAATTCTTGAATCCTCAGTGTTTTCCCTCAAAAACGTTTTCTGATGTTCATTGTCTGAGCAGGAATTCACTGGTCAACATAAAATACATTGTGGTCTGGTTATTTAGGAGATGAATGATCTGCTTATTAACCCGACCACAAGATCTTTTATATTTGGACAAGCGCCCTAATACAACAGACGGACTCTGTGTCTAAGTTGAACGGGGCACGCCTCACCAAAATGAGGCAAGATTTTATTATTAAAAAAAAACTATTAAAACAAACTATGTACACATTTTTGTGTGTGTTCTGATTTCCTGAGGTAGGCCTTTTCGCAACCAATCCTTTTCATGATTTGTTAGATAGCTTTTTATTATCTCTTGATTCTACGAGCAAACTCTAAATCGCGCCTGCTGTCATTCATCATGTTCACTCTCGCTCCCTATGGAGCATATAGAGACCACCTATGCAGCTAGTCACGTGGTGTAGAAAACCTGCACCGAAGCAGTGCTCTTGCAACAGCGGATTCTACAGTAATTAGTTTTTGATGATTAGGTTGCTAGCCTCCATGTACAACCTCATGTTAGTCGCCTCTTACGACATGCATGAGAAAAGAGGGAGAGGGGGGGGGGCAGTTGTCCTATTATTTCTTTGTCTCATCTGAGACTTCTGGGAAATACACGGGGGCAAGTCTGGTGTAATGTAAATTAATACTCCAAACTTGGTAAATTAGATGTTATCTTCATACTAGAGGGGCAGACTGGTAGTATGGCCTTCACCTATCCAATATTTGGAAGAAAATATATAGTGACGAACGAAGCCTGTGACTAAAATAGGTGAGAAACAAGCAGTATACCCGCCAGAAAAAAAAATTAAAAAATAAAAACAAAATGAAAGACATTGGAACTTTGGTGAGAAAAACGTGGGGCAAACTTTGATACGAAAGCAAAAGGAAATATTTCAAGCGTCGTGGAATTTAGTGCAATAGCCAGAAGCGCACGACTTTAACATAATTTCCGGACTGCAGTTTTGGTGGGAAATTCGTATATGTAATAGATCGGTTAAAAGAGAGCAAGCGAAAAAGTAGTTACTGTTATTCTTCACCAGAATCTACGTCATTGCACTCCGGGCAAACCCATAGGTGCTCAGTCATCCTCAGCAAATGTCGAAGGGTATGAATGCCAATGTTCCTGTAGCGCGCTTTGTTACGCCTGATGCATCTTCTCATTCGTCCATCTCTGCTGGTTTTACGTTTGATGCCAAATTCCAGCAGTCTTAGCCTTGATGATTCATCGATTGCACTGTTAGTCTCTATTAAGGCAATAATTAATTGTCATCAATATCTGTCCCTTATCCATATCCAATGCACATTCAATCGGTGATCTTGAAGCTAGTCTGTCAGCTCTTTCATTGCCACGTACAGGACTGTAGATTCACACCAGTTCCTGAAGATTCGAGCCTTCTATGGAGGTTTTCCATTCATGCCAGAGTCATCCACTTTGGACCTTTCGAAGCATGGATTGTGATACAATAACAGTCCTTGTTAACAAAGTTTCAGACGACCACCTTAAAGCTGCAGTAGTAGTTATTACTAACTTCCAAAACTGTCTACGTCATCACGAACATTTTGTTGTCAAACGAAATAGACAAAGAATACTAAGACCATCAAAGGAATTCCAATAGCAGATACTGCCGTAGGACAGTGAAGTGTTACAGATTTCCCCATCCTAGGTCCAGCTTTATATGACGGGGTGTCCAGTTCCCTTCATCGTTGCCTTCGCCGTACCTAATTCAAGAGCAGATCCGGTTATTCATTTACAGCTAGGTAGACTTGAGCGTGAAGCTACCACAGGAAACAAAAAAGTGATGACATAAAATAATGCACAGTATATACTGTAAACAAATATATGCTTGACTCAGCATGACGATTTTTTTAAAACGAACTTGCTATATGTTCATAGGAACAAAAAATCAGAACCCCAGCCCGTCTCCGGTCCTCGATAACAGTGAGTTTCCCTGCCATGTGTCAACCATTTCCAGAATGTGCTCACGATTACTGTATCCACCGGTATTGTTTCTCGTCTGCGCGGTTTGCAAACTGTGAAGGTGGTCGTTCCGTTTACGAATCGCTAACACGGTGCGACCCTCTGACCTTTATTATTTTTGAGAGCGCAGCTAAGAAGTCCCTGGTGTGGGCGACGAGCGAAATATACTGACGTTCGTTGAGAAAACGTAAAAAATGTAGGCGTATATACAATCTTTAAGTCGAGAAATGATTGAACTGATTATTTCAGTTGTTCTTGTAATTAATATAGCACGTTGAGTTCTTAAGGCTTTTAAAAATTTTATTTATTTATTTAAGCTATAGACATGTTTGCTAGCTTCCAATGTTAGTGAATACACGAAGAAAGGGAATGAAAAATAAACATAATGTAATTTTTTTTAATTCATTAATTTTCTCTACTCTACACAACTGTAGCTCCCCCGACCCCCCCCCCCCCTTTTTTTTTTCTTTGCACAGGAAGCCTGGATCAGAGTACTTCATGTGCTCTTGCAGAGTTGGTTAATGTAGCAGTTTTGTTTTAGATCCTGAGGTTGCAAACATCGCACACAATATCAGTCGATCTCACGTTATGTTGTGTGACGATAAACCCTTCTGTGACAGGGTGAAGATAAAACCTTCTGTGACAGGGTGAAGATAAAACCTTCTGTGACAAGATGAAGATAAGCGGGATAATACTTTGTTAATGTTCTTCAGTTGTTTGACTGGCTATCGCCAGAGATGGTGTTTACTGGAGGGACTTTATTAACCCAGGTAGTTTTTTGTAGAGGGTGCGACTCGTCTGTGTTGGTGTTGGCTGTATGATCGTAAAGAATGAAGTACTATTTCCGATAACAAAATGTCAACAAAGAAACCTCCAACTGGTATTCAAGTTGTAAGTCTAATTTCGTCTTAATAAGATAATACAGTACCTTTATTCAGTGGTTGAATTCCTAACAATTCTATGCTGGTTCATGAATACTCATTCATCAAAGGTGTACAAACCAGCCATCCAAAAACAGTCAAACAGAAAAAGAATGGATCCCACGAGATCGTGTCACTGCCGCCCTCGTCCCGTGTTTCACAACTCTCTGATCTCCCCTTAAAAAATAACTTCCGTTTCTTTACTTGTATGAATTCTACCCCAGGTTTGATGACGTCATTTCATGTACACCATGATTGAATGACTGTCATAGGTTTGGGACTAGTGTTTATTAACTAACTAGTCACGTTCAAATACTTAGTGTTTAAATCTTGCTAAAGTATTCTTACACTAACTATAATAAGTGGCAGCACCCTAGTGCTAATCCGACGTAGTAATCCATACGGTCACAGTTGTTTCCCCTTGGACTATTTGCCTTCTTGTGGCAAGACACACATCTTCCAACCTCGAGAGAAGTCATTCGGGTAAATCAGAGGGTAACTGCCATTTAAAAAAAGAAGAAAGAGAGAGAGAGAGAGAGAGAGAGAGAGAGAGAGAGAGAGAGAGAGAGAGAGAGAGAACGAACGAACGAACGAACTTTATTTTCAAAGGGTTGAGAATTGGGCACGCAGACCCGTCTGACATTTTGCCCTTGCTTTCTCTCGTCTTTTATACTGATTTCATTTATTCTCACATGCATTTTACCCATCAATGTAAAGTAATTCAACGTTGTAAAGGTAAAATAAAAAATAATAGCATACTCACACCCACACAGAGAGAAGAGAGAGAGTGACGGGAGAGAGAGAGAGAGAGAGAGAGAGAGAGAGAGAGAGAGAGAGAGAGAGAGAGAGAGAGAGAGAGAGAGAGAGAGAGAGAGAGAGAAAGCACGATAAAAGCACAGAGGACGCAAATTACATAACGTTCAGATTTTAGAAGTTATCTTCAGAAGAAGGTCATTTTTACACGGAGAAAGCATGATGCATGACTCTCTGATTTTAGAAGTTATCTTCAGAGGAAGGTCATTTTGCGGTGAGAAAACATGATACTTAACCTTTGGAATTTAGATGTCATCTGTTTGAACAAGAATTTCCTGCACAGAGAAAGCAAAATGCACAACTTTCGGATTTAGAAGTCTTCTGTCTGAAGATGGTGGTCGTGCATGGAGAAAAGATGATGTATATAACCTTCGGATTATGTAAGTCATCTATCTGAAGAAGAAAGATGAAAACGAAAGGAGGAAGAAGAGGTGGATAAGATTGCTTTTTACCTTAATTTCTCATTTTTGCTTATTTAGATTTCAACCCATCAATACCTATTTCTTGAGAGGCTGTTTTAATTGTAAATAACGTGTTAGATAATATGGATTCCTTCTCATTGACAAGCTATAAAACAAGAAATCATACATTTAGTAAAGCAGCTAACAATTCAGTAGCAAGAAACATGCAAACGATTCGTTCACATGTAACGAAGGAAATAGTTCACATGGCGGAAGTTGAACTACCGGGAGTCCGCGACAAACAGACGTGATGAAAAATAAGCACTATTTTCTTTGAGTTATTCTTACGCCTCACGGCAAGATACGGCCATCTTTTGTCCGGGCGAAGAATACGAGAACCCTTGTATATTGTTGTTTTTTCCTGGCTTCCGTCTCGTTTCGCGGGTTCGTTCTCTTTCAAGTAAAGGGTACACTTTTGTGGTATTCTACGCATCATAATATTAGCAATATCTATAGAGGCCTTGATATTTTCTGATATTTCTTCTGGTGATTGTTTGCACGAATTCCAAAACAAAGGATGTTAGCAATTTAAAGCAGGTTTTTTTTCCACTAAGAAGTACAGGAGGTTAAGAAGGAAAAAATATATAGAAGAAGGAAGCAAAGAATGGAAGAAAGAGGCACAAAAAGGTTTTTAAAAAATGGAAAATTAACTAATGGCCTTGAACTAGTTTAAAAAAGAAAACCAAAATTTAAAATAAACATTCGAATGTCGTGTTAAAAAAACAAAAAAAAAAAGTTAATTTGGAACAAAATTACCTATTGAACCTAGTGTCAATGACACTTCAGGGAGAATAATGGATGTTAAATAAACATAGGCTGGTCAAAATTTAAACAGATACTATTTTGTACACACAAACACACACGCGCGCTGACACAAGTCGTTGACTCGTCGAAAACGACGGGAAATAATGGAAATATGGCTAGAGCATTTGTCTCTCGCGCAAAGTTACCGGGTTCATACCAGCTGTAAATGGAACACTGGATTCTGGTATTTTGTCAGGGAAGGTAAAGGAAGCAGGGAAGGGAACTTGTCCCCCAGCTTATAAAGCTAGATGTAGTATAGTGAAGATTCTAATACTTCACTCCCCAAGGGGGTATCTGTAATGGTGCTACCGTTTAGCGTAAAGAAAAATTGATGATGATGATGATGAAGGTGATGATGGTGATGATGATGATGGTAATGATGATGGTGATGATGATGATGATGGTGATGATGATGATGATGATGGTGATGATGGTGATGGTGATGATGGTGATGGTGATGATGATGATGATGATGGTGATGATGATGATGATGGTGATGATGGTGATGGTGATGATGATGGTGATGATGATGATGATAATGGTGGTGGTGATGGTGATGGTGATGATGGTGATTATGGTGATGATGATGATGATGATGATGGTGATGGTGGTGATGATGTTGATGGTGATGGTGATGATGAGGATGATGATGGTGATGATGATGATGATGATGATGATGATGATGATGATGGTGATGGCATTGGAAAAAAAAGTATTATGGTTCTTAATTTGTGGTTTTTGAGAACGATACTGAGAATATCGTGGACAGAGGTATTGACGGCTGCGGATGTTAATAGATCGCTCATCAAAACCATCAGGAAAAGACACATGCAATTTATGGGACATATTAACAGAAGAGGAGGAGTGGAGGAATTAGTCTTATGCGGGAAAATACCAGGTAGGAGAGGAAGAGGAAGGCAGAGAAAGATGTATGTGGAAAGCTTAAACAACTGGGCAACAAACAACAGCATGGGCAACAACAACCTCATTAGACTATCAAAAGACAGAGAAGATTGGAGGGTCATGATCGCCAATGTCTGTTCCAGACCAGGCACCTGAAGAAGAAGAAGATATGTTAAAGATGTTTTATTTTTTATAATTTCTATCTCTGTCACTAATTCTATTTTTATAATGAATATTTTTTTTCCCAACGATTTCGGCATTTTCTTCTGTTTCCTTGAGATGAGGCCCCACTCTTCTATATTTCGGCACCTTATAGTAAGAAATATACAGTTCTCGGTTATTATATCTCTAAGGTATGACACATTTTTCTACTGGTCCCAGAGTCCATTAATTTATTTCTATGTTCGTTATAAACGTTTTTTCCATTAAGAATAAACAGGATTTTGCAGTTTCAATAGTCGACAAAATTTAGTCACTATAAAACCCGTTAATATTTATAATGTAATTGTGGTGCACTTTCCAAGTGTACGAAAGTCTCGAGGAATAACCTAAATGCGAGGGGTCAGAGTGGCCAAGAGGTTTGGTGGCCACCTCGAATTATAGCGGTTCCAGGTTCGATTCCCAGTTGGAAGGAATTTATGGAGATTGTTTTCAGAACCAATGATCCTAATGATGTCACACTCCCTCCTTGTCTCATGGGTAGTGAGATCGGATGCCTAGCCTTCTCGGATAAGAGCGAAAAAATAGGAGGTCCCGTGTGCAAGTTGCGCACGTTACAAAACCCAAGGTAGTTGGAAATCGTAAAGAGAAGGCCATAAGGCCGCTGCCCTGGCAAAATTTAGAAATTAGAAACCTACCCACCAGATATATTTATAGAATGTGGGATTCCTATATACATACATTGGGATTCTCGCCGGTGCTACGGAGTTCGTGCACTGTGCTGAGATCCTCCTTGTGTGATCTAAGGGAGGAGATCGGAGCACTGATGGAGTTGTCCATGTGCAATGAAGATAGTCCTTAAAACCAAACCAAACTAAATCTAAATGCGACAATTATCAGAAATATGAGTGGCAAAATTTCGTTGCTTGAAAAGCCTGTCCAATTGTTTGCTACTAAAACTTCTGTCGTAGATTAGTGATAGGGGAATTAAGACTTGGGTTGGTCCCTTCTGAATAGAAATAGAACAGGTGATGGCTCTGTAACGTAAATTTTTTCAAACACGTTAAAAAAAAATCTTATGAGCAGAAATGATTTACAGTGATGGGTCAGTGGGAGCACCCCCAATATTTTATTTTGAAATAGATTTTCACGGGTGAGATGGTGGAAACTAGGTAATTCTGTCCCTGAGACCCGAGAAAATTCTCTCGCTCAGCCTATCTCAACAACAGAAAGTATTTGTCAGACAGATTACTCAGTTATATAGATGTACTATATCACCAGCACACTTATTGAAGAAGGCGGGTAATAATACAGTAAGCTTTTATATCAACGTGAAAGCGTTACAATTTGCAGACGACTCAGAGAACACACACACACATAAGTGACGACAGTTTGACGTACAAAACGTGAAAACTATAACAATGGAATATGAATATTTTTGGACGAGCTGACCGACACACTTGAATAAGTTTATGTAAATTTTATTATCATACAAAATTTCACAACACAGTAAATAAATTTAGACTATCAAATCATTATAGAAAATAAACATACATAGGTTAAGGAGATCCTCATCTAACAGAGTTGGACCATAGGTGCAATAATCCTTAAAAACCCCCTCTGTTGAACCAAGATCCCGTTTTAAGAGAAGTTATTCGCCCCAAAGAGTCACAGATTTATACATTATGGTCTAGGATTTCTCTCTACCGTAAATAACAGAGGTTTTTCCTCTAATCTACTCGGAAATAGAAAGCATATGTAATCTTTAAGAAGAAAAAAAACAATCAATGGATATATGGATTATAGAATCAAAGAATTAATCATTTTATACCTAGCATTTTCTCGCTAAATAACAGAGGTTTTTTCCTAATCACTCTGAAATAGAAAGCATATGTAATCTTTAAGAAGATCACAAAGACATGCGTTCTTACCTAATAGGCACTCTCACCACTTCTGGAACAATTGTTTAAGGAACATACAGCCCATCTAATGGTGTGTTTTGGCGAAACAAGCCCCAGCTTCTCCAATGCTAATGAATTCAAATCTTGGGAAACGCTCGATTCACTATGGTACGTAGGATGCTGATAAATGGCACTTCAATTTTTGTCCAGGTAGTAAAATAATTAAGATGTCTAATGTTCACAAGGGTACAGTAGCTTGAAATAATCGATCGTTACCTCGAGTTGCAGGTCAATAACTCTGTTCAGGATTTATCTTCTTCTCAACACAGTGGTTGTTATACAAGTAATGTCACAGGTTTGATTATGTTAAATGTTTGATTTAGTCGCCACCACGGACCGACTGTAAAACTTTGATTATTGGAAAAGAACTCTGGAACTCAATGCCAGTTACAATATAAATTTCAGAAGAAAAATAGTTCTTTTTGTCTATTTATTCTCTGCAATACATAAACAGAAACCGCTGGTAGGTTTTGGGCTTGACCCAGATACTGTATAAGGAAGAGAAAAACATAAATACTCAACCCTAATAGTATACACAATCCTACGCGTAAATAGAATATGTTCACTTCGGTCATTTAACTTAAATTATAAACCGCAAACTTAGAGCTTGTCTTATCGTTTAAAACTCCCGTGAAATAAATTCTAGTCATTAAAAAAAAATCAATCATCATGAATTAGAAATAAATACATATCTCGTCAACACTCATGATGAATCAGTGCATTTACTTAGATGGTTAAAATGTTCTCTGACTGGTTACTAGCAGTAATAAAATTTATATTATAGTTTAGCTAGAAATATAATTATTCCGCTATCCACTGTAACACAGTAAACTTAGAGAATTATCAAATGACGGACCTATTCTAGTAAAACACTCTGCACAAAATCTAGTGAGGATAATATTCGAACTAACAATTAATCACTCGACCATACTAGTCAATATATATTTACCTCGCACAGACTACTTAAGACTATTCTCCAACGCAAACTGAGATTTTACTTAATAAAGTAATCTAGAAATGCGCTAGATATGTCAATAGAAACTGCGGAGTCTGAATGAATAAAGTCAGATTTCTGTGGTATATATATATATATATATATCTATATATATATATATGAAACTGACAAAGAATCAAAGGGAAAGTTGTAACTAGCAGACTCTTGACAGATGTTGGCACCTTTGGAAAATCTACATAAATTCTATCTCATTCGGCGAATCAAACAACTTTTATCGCACCAATGCCGAAGCCAGGTCTATATTAAGATCTAGATGAAATAGAATCTACATATATTATCGCCTCACTCTCGCCATCTGCAGAAGTGGTCGTAATTGAATTATAGCGAGAGTCTTTGATATGGCGGTTTGCATCTTGTAAATTAACTTACAACGAACAAATCCAGGCAAAGGTAATAGACAAATTGTCTCCCCTTTCCATCATTGACTGATCTCATTACGGCGATTTTTATGATCACTGCCTAGATAATTACAGGTGAGCGGGACCAGGTCTGCTCCTAAACCTGCATCAAAGAGAATGCAATTAAATGCTAACAGCCATAAACTGCTTGCTAAATTATAAGAAAGACAGAGGTTTGAATATGGGAGGGTTAAATTCCTACAGGCGTAGGTGACAGAGAAGGTAGAAGAAAAAAATGAAGATACAGAAAAAGATATATGAAATCACTTAATCATAATCCACCACAGGCTTTCCCGCTTAAGATATGGAACCGTTCCATGTCCACTTTATGAAAAGAGATTTCCTATATCAGTGGCGTCTGGGTGACTGTTATCTTCACTCTGATCTTCCCCCCTCCGTCTCTGTCCAATTCCTACTCATGAAGTCTGCTCCAACGTTTTCTTTACCTGGAATGTCTTCCGTGTGCGCTTGAAAGAGTGTCGCCGCTTTTGACATCGTTGAAAGATTTCGTGTGTGTGCAGTGGAAATTCCCTGCCACTATCGTCATCTTCGTCAATTTTGGCGATCGCCAGGAGATGTTCGGAGGTTGGCACTGGTCTTTCCAAGTATTTCTTTAACAGATTTACACGGAAGACCTTCTCCTTTCCTTTAATAGAGATCTGGTAATTAGCCTTTGAGATCTTTTTCAGGACGGTAAACGGCCCTTGCCATCCGATACGTAGTTTGTTGTTCACGGTCGGGAGTAACAACAAAACTTTGTCTCCTGCTTGCAATTCTCTTTCTTTCGCGGCTTTCCTGTATCGGTTTGCGTGCTTTGCGCGTGCTCGCTTAAAGTTGGTCTTTGCTAGATCCCATCCTAGCTGTAACCTTTCCTTTAAATCCGACACATATTTACTGGCTGAGACAACTGTCTCATCAGCCTTCTGGTCTGTCAGCGACTGAAGTAAGGCTTCGAGCGGCCCCTTAATAGGTCTGCTGAATAAAAGAGTCGCTGGGAGAAATCCTGTGGAAATATGAGGGGATTCCCTGTAGCCAAATAAAGCTGCAGGAATACAAAGATCCCAATCTTCAGGTTTCACTTGTCCCAGTTTACTTAACACCATGTTGAGGTTTCCGTTGACACGTTCTACTAACCCACTTCCGGCCGGATTATAAGGCTTTATGTAGATGTGCTGGTTCCTCAAGATCTTAATGATCTCATCCATTAACAGGTTTCGGTATGGAGATCCGTTATCCATCAACACTTGTTGAGGGAATCCCAACGGAGTAAAAATCTGCACGATGGCTTCTGCGACATGCTTGGCATCCACGCATGTAAGCGGTATAGCTTCTGCCCATAAAGTGCATGTATCAACTAAGGTCAGGACGAACCTGTTCCTTCTTTTAGTCCTTTCTAAGGGTCCTAAAATGTCGATCACTACCCGTTCAAATGGTGTTCCCATTATTGGCAATTCACCCAGGGAAACTGGGGGTGTCCGTTGCTTGGGTGGCACACGTTGGCACTGGGCACAGGATTTCACATACCTGATAATATCAGTATTCATTCCTGGCCACCAATAATGAGTAGATAAACGCTGATTTGTGCCGTTCTGTCCCATATGTCCGCTAAAGGGAAGAGAGTGCCCCATTTCTAAGATTTGGCTTCTGTACTGTTTAGGTACTAGGAGCTGATTGTAACCTTGTTCAGGCTTGCCCGTTCTGCGATAAAATACGCCATCTTTAGAAGCAATGTACCCGTGTTGTCTAGGATCCTTAGCCATGTGCAGTTACCTAAAGCAGGATGCCAAGGTGGGTCCTTTTGTTGCGCCTCTTTAAGTTCCTTAGGTAACAAAGTTGGCGCAGGCTCCCGTTCCTTCTTGGTTTGCCCTCTAGTAGTTACTGCTGCCACAATTGGCTCTTCCGGTTTCCCAATAAACACATATCTACGCCAAGTATGACTGGCTAGATCGGGTCATCCATAACAGCCGCTTTGATCACACCTCTGACAAAATCAGAGTGGATCTCAACCAATGCGATGGGAAGCGCTGTAGGTGCATCACTCTTAGAAACTCCACAAAGTTGGACGGTTTCTCCTGTCTCTTGACCGGGTTTGACTAGGTGCCTGGCGACAGTGCAATCATAAGAAAGCCCCGTGTCAAATAAACAAAAAGTTGAAGAACCGTTCAAAATAACAGTACCTCGCGTTGAGAGTCTATCCCCCACAGGTTGAGAATTACTGACATTAATTCTACCTTGCGAGACTGTTAGCAAGCATCCGATGCGTTTAGGCTCGGTGTGCTCGCTCTGATCATATGTCCCGTGCTCAGGGGTTTTCCTTTTGTCACCTTGTCCTTTCTGACCGCGCTGCCATGTAGGACGGTTTGGTTGATCAGTCTGTTTGTTATTGGTGGGGTACTTGTTTTTGTAGAACTTAGACTTTTCAGGAGGGGGGTTTTGGCGTCCAGTTTCTCTGTGGTTATTTTGGTGAGAAGCATGAGAAGGGTGGTCTAGATTATTCTTTCGAAAAGGCTCTTCTGTCGGTTTACGTTTTGTGGCCGGCAGTTCGGCCAGCGTATTATGATATCGCTCAGATTTTTCCAAAATGTCTTCAAGCTTTTCTGCCCCCTGTTCAGCTAGAAATCTCCGGGTGTCAGCAGACAAAATGTTCTTTATCTGTTCAGTTAAAACAAATTCCTCAAGTCCTTCATAGTGTGACAGGGGCTAGGTGTGGCTCACACCCAAGACCCGTGCACTAAGAAAATTTATAAAGGATCGTTTGACAGGGGTTGCAATTATTGGTTGCTTGCAACCCTCTCAGCAGCAGACTTAACAATTCAAGCAACCCAAAGCCTTATGCAGATCAACATTTAATTCTACCGAACAGAACCGAACACCAAACAAACAATCCAACAAACACCCAGTCAGTGTTCATAGACTGTCTGAAAAACAATAAATAAAACAATGTCTAAGTGAACATCGATAGCATGGATAATAACACTTACCATACAGAAAACATGCGCCCACCTGATATCATCAACTATCTCACACACTCATGCGTGTCGTCCAGTGCGACTAGTATGGTGTTGTGCATGAGGCTGGCAATCGCACCGGGTAACATAGGTTGCTGCCGAAACCACTACTGCAAGAGCATCTGAATGCTTCATGCGGAGGCAAACCACACTGGTGGCCCCATGCTCCTCAGGAGCGGAGAAGAGAAATATACATCTCCAAGTACGCCCACGTGCTCTCACAAACCATGTTCACATAACAATAATAATCAACTGGACATAAAATAATATTCTTCAATACATGTACAACAAATAATCTCAATAATGAGAATTAACTACTACCTCTCAACCGACCCACATCAATACTCGTCCCTGCACTCTGAACATGTCGTAAGTGACGACTGGTGCGCCTGGTAACAAGCGTGTCGTATAAGACCCTTGATGAGATTGGGAACTCATCACACGAAACACATCGTTACCGTCACAGAAACCACCACAGCAATAGCATAAAAATGCTTATTGTGGGCCTGTAATGGACACCAGTTGCATTGGTGTTTCCATGCTCCGCCGGGAGCAAACAGAAACACCTGTCTCAACGTGCCTTACGCCTTACGCACGCTCTCCAGAAATCTAAATACATATTCTCACTTCAAAGTAACCCATAAATATATACAGTAGAATAATCAATCATCGTGAAATACGCTAAATACTTTTACATTAAAGAAATAAAATATAATTATTCTCGACTTAAACCAAACTGGAACTAAATACACAGCGTGTCACCTGGCGTAACATTTACCATGCGGTGCGTGTTATTCCGACTCGATGGCGTCGCTTTTTATCACCACGAGGCTGCTATCTTGCTATCGTTAATCTTATCTAAATTCCAGTGAAATAGCCTCACACTATATCTGCCTTTCTGAAGAATGAAATAATCGCTCTTAAACTTTCACATCTATCTATCTACCTATTTATTTCATTAAACATTAAAATAGCCACATCGATATAATTTCAGAATCCTAGAAAACTAATGCTAATTTAAATTAACTCACGTGCTCAAGGCATTTACAGCTTGGCTCTGTGTGTCTTCTTCGTCTGTTCTCACTGGGCGGCTCTCTCAAACATAGACCAGTTTCGCCGCTTGCTACCCCTTTTATAAGCCCTGGCCTAACCACTCAATTTACTGCGCGCTACGCGTATTAATCTGCGCCACACAGATAACACACGCGATTATTTCTCCAGAATGCATGAAAACACAAATTTACACAACTATTTCTAGAGCAAAAACACAACTAATATGTAGGCTTTATTATGGCCTTGCAACAAATCTTCTTCTCGAAGATAATGGGGTGAAAAGGCACTAAACCACAGAGGCAATATGACTGCCCAGATGGGGCCAGCGCCGAGAACGACAGATCTCAAGATGGCGCTGTCACATATTCCCCGCCTGATTTTGTTGTCGTCCCGACAACTACACTAAATCAGGCACCTCAGTCGTATTCTCCAAATCTGGAGGATCACCTTTTCCTTCACTTCGTCTCAGGTCATTGCCGGTGAATAATGCTCGGACTGGCTCTGTCCGTTCGTTGGATGATATATGGACCCCCTGTCATTGTGGGAGCACGAATTACAACGTACTCGTCTTCTGACCACATATCACGAATCTCGGATCTCTCAGCGTTGTGCATTCTCTTCTTCACCAATTCTCCGACCTGTAGTGGAGTAGAACACGACAGCTTGTCACATCTCTCTTTCCGGACTGCTGCAAAACTCTGCAACGGTGGCTCTGCTCTTACGTGCGCCCCTCGTAGCCTGGAAACGTGTCCTTCAACGAGTTTTAGATGAGTTTCCTCCTCTAAATGTCGACCACTTTTCCTGGCGCCCTTATGGTGACAGTTGCCACGGCCATCTCTTGGCTTGCACTGTGACGGCAATCTAGATGTGTTGGTACGCCTAGAGAGGGCGCTCTTTGATGGACAAACCGATATCAAATGGTCCGGGGACTTACAATGGAAACATCGCTTAGGAAGCGGGCCCTGGGGACACTTGGCTGCCATGTGGTTCGAAAGGTCTCCACAGTTGAAGCATCTTATTTTCCTAGGCTTCCTCGGTACCCTGGGTCGCCTCCTGCTACCCTTACATCCCTGGCCGCCTTTGACTTTCTTCACTGCAATAAGCGACTCACACTCCGGTTGACCACCAACCATCTTTATCTTTGAGTCATTCTGCTCCCCTTCTGTAACCTGACTCCCAGCCGCAGAGGGGTCTAGTTTAACGCCTGTTGGCATCGATTCTGTACGTGGCCTAGTTCTCTGCATCTAAAACAACGAACTGTCCTGGTACGTCTCCCCTGCTCCTGAGACATCGCATCAATTTTAGCCTCTAATTGAGCCACCTGTGCTCTCAGCCGCTCTAATTCTGCGTTTAAAGCATGCGTATCTGACACAGTCTCTGTTCTTGCCACTTCAACACTGGCAACACAAGCCCCCAAAGCTGCTTCGACACTGGCAACACCAGCCCCAGAAGTGGGTTCAGTCTCCAAAAACCGTAGAACATAGTCCCTCACCGACGTGAACGATGCTGTAGGCTCCTTGATGACCATTTCCTTTGCAAGCTTTCTTAGTAGGTCATCTCTCAGACAAGCAGGAAACTGGTCACGAAGAAAGGATGGCGCCAAAGGTGTGACGTTGTTCTGCTTTTGTGCCCTTACAACACTTTCAAACACCTCGTGAATGCGATGGGAGAATTCCCAAAGAGACTCCCTTGCACCTTGCCGGGTAGAGTAGAACGCGGCCATTACTTCTGGGATGCTCCGACGCTCCCCATACACCCTAAGAATGGAATGTAGCATTGCTTCTGGGTCATCATCATCAGCCTGAATCCTCAGCTCCCTGTGGACACTTGGGGTCACACTGTCAAGGATAACATCTGCCTGGTCCTCTTTACTCATCATCCCTACTCTCCAGGCAGCTCTCACCTCTCTGACATATTCCTCAGCCGTAGGACCCGTGCGCTCCCCAAAGCACCTCACTCTCTTGTGAGTAGGTACCACGATGTACTGTACTCGTTCTGGTTGACGATTCAGCCCTACTACAGGGTCATCCACCTCAGCCACATCTTCGTTATCAGTTCTACTAGCAGCACGTGTGTTGCGTGCCGCCATCTTGTTGCTAGTAGAGTTGACTAGAAATCTTGACAAACTGGATGCTCCCGTCCCTCGCCTTGCACTGAACTGGGTGTTCTACTGTTTCGGCTGTTGCTGCTCTGATTGCTGAAGAGTTGCTTCACTGCGTGCTGTCTGTCAATCCTGCCGACGACGCCACTTGTGACAGGGGCTAGGTGTGGCTCACACCCAAGACCCGTGCACTAAGAAAATTTATAAAGGATCGTTTGACAGGGGTTGCAATTATTGGTTGCTTGCAACCCTCTCAGCAGCAGACTTAACAATTCAAGCAACCCAAAGCCTTATGCAGATCAACATTTAATTCTACCGAACAGAACCGAACACCAAACAAACAATCCAACAAACACCCAGTCAGTGTTCATAGACTGTCTGAAAAACAATAAATAAAACAATGTCTAAGTGAACATCGATAGCATGGATAATAACACTTACCATACAGAAAACATGCGCCCACCTGATATCATCAACTATCTCACACACTCATGCGTGTCGTCCAATGCGACTAGTATGGTGTTGTGCATGAGGCTGGCAATCGCACCGGGTAACATAGGTTGCTACCGAAACCACTACTGCAAGAGCATCTGAATGCTTCATGCGGAGGCAAACCACACTGGTGGCCCCATGCTCCCTCAGGAGCGGAGAAGAGAAATATACATCTCCAAGTACGCCCACGTGCTCTCACAAACCATGTTCACATAACAATAATAATCAACTGGACATAAAATAATATTCTTCAATACATGTACAACAAATAATCTCAATAATGAGAATTAACTACTACCTCTCAACCGACCCACATCAATACTCGTCCCTGCACTCTGAACATGTCGTAAATGACGACTGGTGCGCCTGGTAACAAGCGTGTCGTATATGACCCTTGATGCGATTGGGAACTCATCACACGAAACACATCGTTACCGTCACAGAAACCACCACAGCAATAGCATAAAAATGCTTATTGTGGGCCTGTAATGGACACCAGCTGCATTGGTGTTTCCATGCTCCGCCGGGAGCAAACATAGAAACACCTGTCTCAACGTGCCTTACGCCTTACGCACGCTCTCCAGAAATCTAAATACATATTCTCACTTCAAAGTAACCCATAAATATATACAGTAGAATAATCAATCATCGTAAAATACGCTAAATACTTTTACATTGAAGAAATAAAATATAATTATTCTCGACTTAAACCAAACTGGAACTAAATACACAGCGTGTCACCTGGCGTAACATTTACCATGCGGTGCGTGTTATTCCGACTCGCTGGCGTCGCTTTTTATCACCACGAGGCTGCTATCTTGCTATCGTTAATCT
This sequence comes from Oreohelix idahoensis, assembly GCA_024509875.1. Classification (NCBI taxonomy): domain Eukaryota; kingdom Metazoa; phylum Mollusca; class Gastropoda; order Stylommatophora; family Oreohelicidae; genus Oreohelix; species Oreohelix idahoensis. The sequence continues at coordinate 153,003 of JAMPIV010017807.1, read as the reverse complement.
TATCTAAATTCCAGTGAAATAGCCTCACACTATATCTGCCTTTCTGAAGAATGAAATAATCGCTCTTAAACTTTCACATCTATCTATCTACCTATTTATTTCATTAAACATTAAAATAGCCACATCGATATAATTTCAGAATCCTAGAAAACTAATGCTAATTTAAATTAATTCACGTGCTCAAGGCATTTACAGCTTGGCTCTGTGTGTCTTCTTCGTCTGTTCTCACTGGGCGGCTCTCTCAAACATAGACCAGTTTCGCCGCTTGCTACCCCTTTTATAAGCCCTGGCCTAACCACTCAATTTACTGCGCGCTACGCGTATTAATCTGCGCCACACAGATAACACACGCGATTATTGCTCCAGAATGCATGAAAACACAAATTTACACAACTATTTCTAGAGCAAAAACACAACTAATATGTAGGCTTTATTATGGCCTTGCAACAAATCTTCTTCTCAAAGATAATGGGGTGAAAAGGCACTAAACCACAGAGACAATATGACTGCCCAGATGGGGCCAGCGCCGAGAACGACAGATCTCTAGATGGCGCTGTCACAATAGGTAGAGGCGAGCTGTGAAAGCTCGAGACACTTTGTCAAGTATCCCTTCAGACGAGAAGAGAACTGCTGAAAAGTGTCAGAATTCTCCTTCCTGCTGTTCCGGAACAGTTGCAAAAATTTGCGAACGTTCATTTCAAACCGTTCCAGTAAAGCTTTCTTCAACACGTCGTAGTTGTCTTGTTGGCTGCTTTCCAGTTTAGAGTACACATCATACGCACTACTTTTTAAAGCCTGCGAAAGCTTCATACACCAACGCGACCTCTCTAAACCGTACAGAGTTGCCATTTTCTCAAATTTTTCTAGCCACGTGTCAATCTTCTCATTTGGACAAGGGAAAGATTCTAGAGCAAAAGACATAGCGGTGAGTTGAGGAGATTGAGTGTTAGAAGGATCAGTTAAGGAAGAATGAGGAGAAGACTCTCCATTGCTGGAGGTAGAGGCAGCCGCACGAGTTTGAACCTCTAGAGCTTTGAGCGCCAACTCATGCTGTCGTCGTTGCTCATTTTCTCTTTCCTCATGCTGTCTCTCCTTCTCTCTTTCCTCATGCTGTCTCTCCTACTCTCTTTCCTCATGCTGTGCCCTGCGAGCTTCCATTTCTGCATCAATTTTCTTCTGTTCTAATTGACGCTCTTCTCGCTCTTTCCTCTCCGCTCTATCTTGAGCTGCCTTCTCCTACTCTCTAGCTTCTGCTTCTGTCTTCTCCGCGTCATATCTGTCAAGTTCGTCCCTGACACAAGCTTTCGCTTCCTCTCCGTCCAATCCGTCTTCCCTAGCTTCCTCTCTGAGCATCTGCCTAAGCTTTGCCCGCTCTGCCATTGTAAAGAACTGACTGAGTGTTAATCGAGAAGGAAGTAAGAAAAAGGATACAATGGTTCTCTACCAGTTACGAGAAAATACACAAAATATTATTATTTAAAGGGGATACCTCCTCCTATAATATTAGTTATCTAATTATCGTTCCTATTAATTGGCAATTAAGCTCCTAATGCAGACGACTACGCCAAATAAATGGTAGTTAAGATTAATCACTAACAAAAATAAGTTGCTACAGTGGAAACAAAACAATTATTGCAAAAATTTTAGGAGAAAAAAATTCCCTTAATTTTTAAATCCAGTACAAGTTCTGCCCTGAAGTCAGATCGGGTAAGGGAGGCAATTAACTGGACGAAAAATTAGTCCGAACGCACCCTTTAACTTAGTTCAAAACCCCTTCTGCTTCAAAAACCTTGTGATTGTTACACAATCACAAACACTACCAGCGGTTAAGTTTTACAAAATCAATACATAACATACTCTGACAAAAATCAACCTGTAAATTCAATTGATAATACTAAATAATGCTGTGGAAAACAATTACTATTAGTGTGGTCAGCAAGCCCATAAACAGATCGTTAGTCTAGGGGTTAGTTATTTTTAAAGATACTAAAACTCACGAGACATCACACTCTTACTCTATTTCAGAATAAAGAAAATTACTCCTGCAGACGAGCTGATATTTGTTATCTCGTCTTCCTATTCTAAGTTCAAAATCCCGTTAAACGAGAAATTTTCTGTCGTACTTGCTCAGGATTTGAGTTCAATTCCCGGAAAGCGAGCCTACATTTGTCGTCTCGTCTTCCTATTCAAGTTCAATAATCCCTCGGACAAGCCCACCTTTGTCGTAGATTAGTGATAGGGGAATTAAGACTTGGGTTGGTCCCTTCTGAATAGAAATAAAACAGGTGATGGCTCAGTGGGAGATAATATAAGAAATAGATTTTCACGAGTGAGATGGTGGAAACTAGGTAATTCTGTCCCTGAGACCCGAGAAAATTCTCTCGCTCAGCCTATCTCTACAACAGAAAGTATTTGTCAGACAGATTACTCAGTTATATAGATGTACTATATCACCCACTCACAGACACACACACACATAAGTGACGACAGTTTGACGTACAAAACGTGAAAACTATAACAATGGAATATGAATATTTTTGGACGAGCTGACCGTCACACTTGAATAAGTTTATGTAAATTTTATTATCATAAAGAATTTCACAACACAGTAAATAAATTTAGACTATCAAATCACTACACAAATAAACATAGGTTAAGGAATCAATAACAGAGTTGACCCATAGGTGTAATCCTTTCCCCCTCTGTTGAACCAAGATCTCGTTATAAGAGAAGTTATTCGCCCCAAAGCGTCACAGATTTATACACTATGGTCTAGGATTTCTCTCTACCGTAAATAACAGAGGTTTTTCCTCTAATCTACTCTGAAATAGATAGCGTATGTAATCTTTAAGAAGAAAAAACAATCAATGGATATATGGATTATAGAATCAAAGAATTAATCATCCCTGCATTTTCTCGCTCTGACACACTTGTTATCACAAAGACATGTGTTCTTACCTAATAGGCACTCTCACCATTTCTGGAACAATTGTTTAAGGAACATACAGCCCATCCAATGGTGTGTTTTGGCGAAACAAGCCCCAGCTTCTCCAATGCTAATGAATTCAAATCTTGGGAAACGCTCGCTTCGCAATGGTACGTAGGATGCTGATAAATGGCACTTCAATTTTTGTCCAGGTAGTAAAATAATTAAGATGTCTAATGTTCACAAGGGTACAGTAGCTTGAAATAATCGATCGTTACCTCGAGTTGCAGGTAAATAACTCTGTTCAGGATTTATCTTCTTCTCAACACAGTGGTTGCTACACAAGTAATGTCACAGGTTTGATTATGTTAAATGTTTGATTTAGTCGCCACCACGGGCCGACTGTAAAACTTTGATTATTGGAAAAGAACTCTGGAACTCAATGCCAGTTACAATATAAATTTCAGAAGAAAAATAGTTCTTTTTGTCTATTTATTCTCTGCAATACATAAACAGAAACCGCTGGTAGGTTTTGGGCTTGACCCAGATACTGTATAAGGAAGAGAAAAACATAAATACTCAACCCTAATAGTATACACAATCCTACGCGTAAGTAGAATATGTTCACTTCGGTCATTTAACTTAAATTATAAACCGCAAACTTAGAGCTTGTCTTATCGTTTAAAACTCCCGTGAAATAAATTCTAGTCATTAAAAAAAATCAATCATCATGAATTAGAAATACATACATATCTCGTCAACACTCATGATGTATCAGTGCATTTACTTAGATGGTTAAAATGTTCTCTGACTGGTTACTAGCAGTAATAAAATTTATATTATAGTTTAGCTAGAAATATAATTATTCCGCTATCCACTGTAACACAGTAAACTTAGAGAATTATCAAATGACGGACCTATTCTAGTAAAACACTCTGCACAAAATCTAGTGAGGATAATATTCGAACTAACAATTAATCACTCGACCATACTAGTCAATATATATTTACCTCGCACAGACTACTTAAGACTATTCTCCAACGCAAACTGAGATTTTACTTAATAAAGTAATCTAGAAACGCAGCTAGATATGTCAAGAGAAACTGCGGAGTCTGAATGAATGAATTCAGATTTCAGTGGTATATGTATATGAAACTGCCAAAGAATCAAAGGGAAAGTTATAACTAGCAGACTCTTGCCAGATGTTGGCACCTTTGGAAAATCTACACAAATTCTATCTCATTCGGCGAATCAAACAACTTTTATCGCACCAATGCCGAAGCCAGGTCTATATTAAGATCTAGATGAAATAGAATCTACATATATTATCGCCTCACTCTCGCCATCTGCAGAAGTGGTCGTAAATGAATTATAGCGAGAGTCTTTGATATGGCGTTCGCATCTTGTAAATTAACTTACAACGAACGAATCCAGGCAAAGGTAATAGATAAATTGTCTCCCCTTTCCATCATTGACTGATCTGATTACGGCGATTTTTATGATCGCTGCCGAGATAATTACAGGTGAGCGGGACCAGGTCTGCTCGTAAACTGAATCAAAGAGAATGCAATTAAATGCTAACAGCCATAAACTGCTTGCTAAATTATAAGAAAGACAGAGGTTTGAATATGGGAGGGTTAAATTCCTACAGGCGTAGGTGACAGAGAAGGTAAAAGAAAAAAATTAAGATACAGAAAAAGATATAATGAAATCACTTAATCATAATCCGCCACAACTTCTGATAAATTTGTTTTAAAAATTAAGGTTATTTCTCCATTTACTTACTTACTTAGTTGTTCTTCTTCTACCATGGACTGTAGAGGTTTGCCAGAGAGAACGCCATACTTTCCTATCGGATGTCTTTCTCGTGGTCTTGCTCCACTCTAGACCTCGGTCCTTCAGATTTTGTCTAACGTTACCCTCTTAGTGAGCCGTGGGTCGTCCTAACGGTCTTGATGCCTGGCTCTTTGTTTACAATATTTGTCGTGGCAGACGATCTTCTTTTTTAAATCTATTTACAAAATGGTACAACGTCCTCGCCTCCCTAGAGGTTAATCAACAACCGTTTTCATTGTATTCTTCAGTATCTAGTTCTATGTACACCCTCTTCAACCCCCCCCCCCCCACACACTTTTTTGTTGTTGTTTGTTATTGGTCAAATCATATCTTTCTGTTTTCATCTGCAGCCCTTGGCATTGATCTTTCCCTTTATCAAATGTGTTACCATGTGTCTAAAATAAGGCGCAGTCAACAAATTTCAATTGGGAATTTTTTTTTTTTTTTTTTTTTTCGTACGCCCGCTAATACTCGAGGCGAAATCTCAGGTTATTATTTATGTCTAACCTGACATTGATTTTACGTGAGTATCCCTTTATTTCTTGTACAGAGACAAGTGTCCCTCGCCATTCAGGCAAATACTCTCCGATTTCGGAGGTACCCATTGCAGCTGGGTCGGCTCAGGAGCCGCCAGTCCCTGGTCGACGACACTCCTTCAAATGTCTTCGCCAGGTCTCGAGTTAATCCAGTACAAATCCCGGTCGACGAAAAATCCTCAAATGCCGTCGCCCGGGTTTGATCCTCTATCACCCGGTCGCCAGAGCGGTGTTGTAACCACTACGCTAGCGCGGCTCCCATTGGGAATGTTAAGAAAAGGGAACAACATTGAAATCCTTAAAGCCCATTAAATTTTAAAAGGAATTCCAATAGCAGATGCTGCCGAAGGGGAGTAAAGTGTCAGAGACTCCAGTATACTAGGTCCATCTTTATGAGGTAGGGTGAATAGCTACCTTTCTCGCTGCCATTGCATTCCCCAATCCAAGGGCAGCAGAGTCAAGTAGCCATTAACAGCAGAGTAGACTGGCGCGCAGTAACAGAAAATGAAATATCCAAACTTTCCTCTTTCCACACAAGCTGCCTAAAGAAAATTCTTCGAATTTTCTAAGGAAAATTCTTTGAATTTTCTGGCCGAACACCATCACCAACCAAGAAGTGCTGACTCGGAGCCACCAAGAAGACATGCGCACCAGCATAGCGGGTAGACGCTGGAGTTGGGGTGGCCACATCCTCAGAAAAGACCCTGATACCATCACTAGAACTGTCACGTTACGGACTCCAGAAGAAAAGCGAAAGCAGGACCGGCCAAAAGATACCTGGCGGAGAACTGTTGCGGCAGAGATGCTAAGCATGAATCAGAGCTGGGGCACCACACGAAAGATTCACTTTAATGGTACCTTCTGGAAAAGTCTTTTCTTTTCGAAATGACAATTATGTCTATCTTGTTCGTTACTTCGGATAAGATCTTTATTGTTACTTTCTGTTGATATTGTATCAGTCAATTTCTATTGCTTACAACAACAACAAAAGTTGCCACTCGCTTTGCACCGATGATTTCTTTTGCAATTTGCTTGACATGATGACGTTGTCGGTCTTATGGACAACCTCACATTAGTCTCCTTCAAGCCTGAGGGAACAGTAGGTCGATTCTTTCTTTGTATCACCTGCTCCCTTTCCCCTGGGAAACCACACGGGGCTTACAAATTCTCAGACAATTTCAATGTATCGATTGATTTATTATTGGGTCTTGGTGCCTTCTTCAATATTTAAACCGGATCTTTCCACGTATCAGAGCTCATTTATGCACACAGTTCATTTATGAAGACTTACTGATTAATAAATGGCTGCCACCTTTATTCTGCGCAATAAAATGTATGAAACATGTACTTTTTTTCGACTTTCAGTTCATCTAGTGCCCGGACACCGTCACCAGAACCGCTGTGCTATGGACCACAGAAGGACGGCGAAAGACAGCCAGACCAAAGACAACCTGGCAGAGAACAGTGGAGGCTGAGTTGCAAAGCATGAGCCAGAGTTGAGGCACGGCACGAAGGATGGCCTCCGACCGAGCAAAACAAGACAGTTTTTTGCTGCCCTACAAGACTCCACTAGGTGGAATGGCCACTGACTGCTTTGTCAGTCAGGGAGCTAAGGATCCAAGAAGAAGAAGAAGTTCATCTAGTAACAATAAGAAATAGAGTAAAATTCATATTTGAAAATGTAACTTTGGTAAGTTTAAACACCTAATGTAAACTGTAAAGCAGTATAAATCTAGACCATATGATCTTTTATATTTGGACATAAGCACTAATATAACCGACGGACCTTATGTCTAGGTTGAATGGTGCGCGCCTCACCAAAACAAGGGAAAGTTCTTTTATTAAAAAAAAAAACACCTAATGTAAAGCTCGTTAGAAAGTTAGTCATTACTAAAGCTGTATTGAAAACAAACGATTCGTTGACCTAGTTGTTTAAAACAAAAACCTGCACACGTACACTGATTTAATCGCCATTCACCATCCGACGCCCGTCCCTTTAAATACGAAACATAATCTATACTCGCAGTTCTTTATTTTCGTCATTTTATAACCTTCCTTTAATAGAGTTATGTCCACTTTATTTTACACTGTTTTAGTTATATAAAAATCAGCTGAATCATCATCTTGAACGATTAACACATTCCAATGACGGGAGCTTCGTGCAAAGTTTCAGTCCTCTATGTTGAGTGTAACATAGATATTTTGAGCGTCAAAGATTTGAAATGCGACAAATATACAACACACATTTGATCTTAAATAAAAGTAGTTTAAAAAAAAAGAGAGACGAAAGAAAAGAGATAGCTTCATGAAATAAATTGCGTATTTTTCTCGAAGACTGGTGCGATTGTTTCACTGGCTACAAACATTTATTAAGAAAATTGGTAATATGGGGATTATGTCAACCAGATGAAACTCCTAGCATATCCCAAACAAGTTATTCGAATTCGGGAACAGCGAAATAACATCAAATTGAAATATCCAGTTTTGATACAATTCGATTTAAGATCAGAGACATTCATCTTGTGTGTCTTTATTCACAATCTGTGATGAGATAATTTTCTTTCTAAACTCTGACGCTCACAGCCGAAGTGGTCAGCTAACAAGTTGACCAAAAATGGTCTCCACTTGTCGCCTACCAGATTGTAGCAACGATAAAAGAGGCAAACAATTACGGGCGGAAACTGGACACAATGATCATTCACTGCTATCGCCGAATTCTCGGTGAGGTTGTATTGATTTCCCCGATCGCGACCTCGAGCTGTCGGGTCATTTCTGCTTGCGACCCTATCATTATCAGATTATTATCTGAACGGAAGATGGACGGACAGATCTCAATGAAAGTGCGAATAAATAAATGATTTAATCAGACGGGTCTTTTAAAAGTGTGAAGGTAATACGGCATTGTCGGAAGAATTAATCTGAAAAAGAAGATTGAAACTGTAACGGGCCACTCGTTATACAATGCTCCGTTCCACGACATAGTATACTCAGCGTTATATCTCCGCTAAGGCTGGAGTGTTAACGTTTAGGTTAACAGATTTCGTCAAAAGATAACTTGACTTAGATATACGAGTGTCTCGATTTACGTCGCCCAATGAAACCACGACTTAAGATGAAGCCGCGGAAATAGAAATAATTTGTATCACTGAGATTAATTACTGGAAACAGTCGAAGAGTTCGCTTGTGAGATTAAAGAATACTAAGAAGGTAAACGATTTCCATAGCAGATACTGCTGTTGGGCAATGATTTGTTAGAGGCATCACAACAGGCCTACTAGGTGTCAGCTTTATGCGGTGGGCGCCATGTTCTCTCCCTCTCTGCTTTGTCTGCCCCAGAGCAAGATCAGAGTCAGGTAGCCTACCCATTTACAGCTTGGTAGATTATAAAGTGGCGCTACCGGGTTTCAAACACAGTAACTTTGCCTTGAGAAGCAAGCGTCATAACCATGCTGTCAATACTGTATTACGGTAAATATTTTTTAAAAATGTTCGTAACACTCACCACACGATGAAGGATTTTTCTTGTCTTCGGGTAATGACTCCAGAGAACGCATTTTTTTACATGTGTCCGATTCTGCAGTTTTAGTTATCTTTGACTTTTGTTTGTTTGTTTGTTTTTTTAAATTTAATTTTCACTCTTTATAATGTTAGGAGTCACGGATTTATACAGTGAAACGCAATGTTGTCTACAGTCGTTATAATTACTGACAGCTTTATAAGAGCAGATATATGTAGTTATTTGTGAGCGAACGTCGACGAAGAAGAAGAAAAAATTCTCTAGTTTGTTCCCCTTTTCTCCTTCTCTCACTCCCTTTCCATCAATCTTTCATATTTTCACAATATATTCCAGCTGTCTTCTTCCCATAACACGCCCTAAGGAAAAGTAAATTAATATGAGACAAACATAAAGGTATGTTTTCAGGCACTCATAAGAAATAAAGAAGTAGAACACTAGATAACAGAAAAACAACAGACATGAGTGGCTTACCCAGGATTCGAACCCTGGACCTTCCGTGCAACAACCCCGCCTAGCTATGCAAGCGAATCACATTATCCTCCCTGGCATCTACGCATCACCAAAATTTGTCTAATGTGCGTAATACGCTTCATTTGTGCCGTGGCCTTTTTCAGGACATCCCCATTAATCTTTTTAGCTGGCCATGGTATTTTTAACATTCTTATGTAAAACCACATCTGCTATGGCCGCCGATTACTGCTTTTTTAAACTAATTATTCGTAACTCACTTCCGTATAATATGATTGATTATTGTTATTTTTATTATTATGACTATATTACATATTATAATTCAGAGAAATCATCTTGGTAAGCGAAAAGCTCCCTGAACTTTAAAGTTTTAAATCTCGTTGGGAAAAAAAAAGACATGTAGTTGAGGGAAAAAAAAAAGTAGGCTATTAAAAAAAATTTGCTGGCCAATAATTCCATGACATTGTGTATGTGGCTAGCAACCTCATCATTTAAAACAAAATTGTGACAGATAAAACACTGCAGCTAATATTTACGCATTGGTGTCTCCATGCTCCGTAAGTAACGAAAAAGATGATGGTGATGACAATTCAACGAGGCATGATAAAGGGAGAAGAAGAAAGGAAAACCAAACTATTTCGAAAACAAAATATAAAGGTGAAAACGTGGACTAGTTAAAGATACGTGAACTGACAGAAAGAAAATAGAAGAACATTAATAGAAAGGAAAACGTGGACTAGTTAAAGATACGTGAACTGACAAAAAGAAAAAAGAAGAACATTAATAGAAAGGAAAACGTGGACTAGTTAAAGATACGTGAACTGACAGAAAGAAAATAGAAGAACATTAATAGAAAGGAAAACGTGGACTAGTTAAAGATACGTGAACTGACAGAAAGAAAATAGAAGAACATTAATAGAAAGGAAAACGTAGACTAGTTAAAGATACGTGAACTGACAGAAAGAAAATAGAAGAACATTAATAGAAAGGAAAACGTGGACTAGTTAAAGATACGTGAACTGACAGAAAGAAAATAGAAGAACATTAATAGAAAGGAAAACGTGGACTAGTTAAAGATACGTGAACTGACAGAAAGAAAATAGAAGAACATTAATAGAAAGGAAACGTGGACTAGTTAAAGATACGTGAACTGACAGAAAGAAAATAGAAGAACATTAATAGAAAGGAAAACGTGGACTAGTTAAAGATACGTGAACTGACAGAAAGAAAATAAAAGAACATTAATAGAAAGGAAAACGTGGACTAGTTAAAGATACGTGAACTGACAGAAAGAAAATAGAAGAACATTAATAGAAAGGAAAACGTGGACTAGTTAAAGATACGTGAACTGACAGAAAGAAAATAGAAGAACATTAATAGAAAGGAAAACGTGGACTAGTTAAAGATACGTGAACTGTCAGAAAGAAAACAGAAGAACGTTAATAGAAAGGAAAACGTGGACTAGTTAAAGATACGTGAACTGACAGAAAGAAAACAGAAGAACATTAATAGAAAGGAAAACGTGGACTAGTTAAAGATACGTGAACTGACAAAAAGAAAAAAGAAGAACATTAATAGAAAGGAAAACGTGGACTAGTTAAAGATACGTGAACTGACAGAAAGAAAATAGAAGAACATTAATAGAAAGGAAAACGTGGACTAGTTAAAGATACGTGAACTGACAGAAAGAAAATAGAAGAACATTAATAGAAAGGAAAACGTGGACTAGTTAAAGATACGTGAACTGACAGAAAGAAAATAGAAAGAACATTAATAGAAAGGAAAACGTGGACTAGTTAAAGATACGTGAACTGACAGAAAGAAAAAGAGACGGACATTAATAGAAAGGAAAACGTGGACTAGTTAAAGATACGTGAACTGACAGAAAGAAAACAGAAGAACATTAATAGAAAGGAAAACGTGGACTAGTTAAAGATACGTGAACTGACAGAAAGAAAATAGAAGAACATTAATAGAAAGGAAAACGTGGACTAGTTAAAGATACGTGAACTGACAGAAAGAAAATAGAAGAACATTAATAGAAAGGAAAACGTGGACTAGTTAAAGATACGTGAACTGACAGAAAGAAAATAGAAGAACATTAATAGAAAGGAAAACGTGGACTAGTTAAAGATACGTGAACTGACAGAAAGAAAATAGAAGAACATTAATAGAAAGGAAAACGTGGACTAGTTAAAGATACGTGAACTGACAGAAAGAAAACAGAAGATTAATAGAAAGGAAAACGTGGACTAGTTAAAGATACGTGAACTGACAGAAAGAAAATAGAAGAACATTAATAGAAAGGAAAACGTGGACTAGTTAAAGATACGTGAACTGACAGAAAGAAAATAGAAGAACATTAATAGAAAGGAAAACGTGGACTAGTTAAAGATACGTGAACTGTCAGAAAGAAAACAGAAGAACGTTAATAGAAAGGAAAACGTGGACTAGTTAAAGATACGTGAACTGACAGAAAGAAAACAGAAGAACATTAATAGAAAGGAAAACGTGGACTAATTAAAGATACGTGAACTGACAGAAAGAAAATAGAAGGGTTGAGAATTGGGTACGCAGGCCCGTCTGACATTCTGCTCTTCCTTTCTCTCACCTTTCATACTGAATTCATTTATTCTCACATACATTTTACATATTAATGTCAAGGAATTCAACGTTGTAAAGTAAAATAAAATAGCGCACTCATATTAACATTAACTACTTATAAGCATGACATAAAATATGTTGAAAAGTACAAACATCGTCATTAGAACCTACAGTTGATATTGTAAGAAAAGATAATCTGATTAGGCGGGCATGTAATGAGAGAGAGAGAGAGAGAGAGAGAGAGAGAGAGAGAGAGAGAGAGAGAGAGAGAGAGAGAGAGAGAGAGAGAGAGAGAGAGAGAGAGAGGGAGAGGCAGAGAAAAAGAGGTAACAGATGATGAAGTTAGTAAGAGTCATAAATAGATAACGGTGGTCACTGTCAGATACACAGATGTAAAAGTTTGTGCCTGGGGCTGACAATCTCGTCATGTAAATCTAATTGGTTTCCGAACCCACCGCTGGCAGAGTTAGTACTTTGGCGTATACTTCCTCACCAACTATGAAGTTTCTATGCTCCATACTCTAAATCAGTGACGTATTAAGGGGGCACAAGGGGGGTGGTCCGCCCCGGGTGACAGCCAGGAAAGGGGTGCCATTGGACAGGATTATGATAGTACCTACTGCTAAAAATATGCTTGCAAACGTTTTTCTTCATGGCAGGAGGGTGCCTAAGGTAAGATCCGCCCCGGGTGCCAAATATTGTAGGGACGCCTCTGCTCCAAATGGAGCGAAAAAGAAGATGATATTAGAGACAAAAACGCTGATAGGGTGAGGTGTAGTACTTGGTTAGGACAAGATGACCACATAGACGATAACGCAGATCTTTAATTGTTAAGACAGTTATTAGCTCAGTGCTGTCATTTAGTCACTGTGAGTTAAGGATGATGTTGAGAACTGATTGTCGACCTAACTTCTGTATGCGACTCATCATCATCATCATCATAATCATCATCACCAACTCTATCACCATCATCACCATCATCATCTTCATTATCACAATAATCATTATCATCACCATCATCATCATCACCACTATCACCATCATCATCATCACCACCATCACCATCATCATAAACATCCTTACCACCATAAGCAGCATCATCATCACCACCATCATCATCATCAGTACTTTTCAGCAGCGCGTGGAGCACAGGTTCTCAACAAAAATACACCAAGCCTTCCTGTCCTGTGGGGGTGGGGCCGGTCACAAATTACGTAACGCAAAAGAAGAAAAAAAGATGTTACGCTTTGATGTGGGTGGTTCTCAAATTTTCTAGACTGTTACTACGCACACGTTACTATGGGGCGGCTGAAAATGCCAAAATTGCGTTACGTAATTTGTGAACGGCCCCTGTACCTGTCCATTCAAAGTCTTCCCATATCTTCTCTATCTTGACCATACATGCCACCAGCTCTTTACTCCATGTGTTTTGTGTGTGCGTGTGTGTGTCTATTTCTTTTACCTTGGATATTCCAGAGTAGGGACTACCTTGTAATGTCATCAAAGGATTTTCTTAATGCGTTTCCTGTCCACCACCAGCGTTTTGTCCTCACCTCCTGTTCAGTTGGCGTTTTCTGTAGGCACAAACTAATCCAATAATTCTCGCCGTAAGTACGTCGGTCGGTCGGTCACAACATGCACACCGTCATTTGTGCACTTTTTCTATTTTCGAGAGAGTACATTAACTTTCAACCACAGCTAAGGGGTGCAACTGTGGTTGAAAGTTAGACAATAATTGCATTGTTTTCCTTATATGTACTCTCCCGAAAATAGAAAAGTGCGCAAATGACGGTGTGCATGAACAGTTTGATTATGGAAAGAAGCCAACAACACAATTGATAAACAGTACATGAACTGGAGACAGGAAGGTGCGGAGATGCATATTAAATCAACAGACAATCAAGATACTCTTCTGTCCAGTTTCATTCGGTAAACGGATTTAACTCATTAGCACTCCTTCGAATACCGGTCCCAAATGAATCGATACGGTTTGTGTTAGAAAATATCCCTTACAGGGCCTCATTTTGACATATAATTAAAAATATATATATATATATACGAGTAGAAATGAATGGGAAACTACTCTTGAAACGCAGAAATTGCCAATCTGATCAATGTATTGATAGAGTTATAGTTGAGCAGACAGATTGAATTTATTTTCTGCCAGCTGGAGGCAATTGTGAAAGTAACCCTTGTGTTGAAAACATTTTACCGTCTAGAGTTCTGTAGCCAGTTACGTGTATTTAGAACCTGACTGTACGGGTTAGATGGTAATGTCTGAATCGATAAATAGTCATTTGCTTCAGTGGGAGAGTAAAAAGGTAGTCCCATAGCAGATAGCCTACTACCGTAGGGGAGTGAAGTGTTAGAGACCTCACTATACTAGGTCATGCATACAGAGGTGGGGTGACCAGTATCTTTCCTCGCTGCCTTTTCCTTCCCTAACACAAGTGAGAAGTCAGGTACCCATTTACAGCTGGGTAGACTGAATCGGAGTTTCTTATTAATCGGTGTGTAGCAAGCCACTGTAACCATTGGAGTTTGTTGTTCATTAACGTATACAAGTCACTAGGTCTGACATCTACAGCTGTTAGTTGTTGAACTGGTAGAACATTGTTGCTGATCTGTGACGGAGCTGATGGTCTACCTGGCATTATTAATATTTTTATCTCAAATGCACAAATTCGAAAGTAAAAATTGTGGGTGTCTCAGTGTGTGCGACGGAACGAACGGAATAATTTGTCTTCTCTTTGTTACTTTCACAATTGCCTCCACGGCTGGCGGAGTTGTGGATTAAAGTTGCTACCATAAGTGAAATGGGTTCATTTTCGATACAAGACAAAAGGAGGCTGAGACGCTTGGGAGTCATGACCCAAGTGGGCCCGCCCCCCTTAGAGTGTAAAGGAGTATACTGGGCCGAAACACTTGTCGGATGGGGGGACTACTTCTGATGATCAGATTGCCTCCTGTTGTATCGCTCTGTAAAGAGTTTCCTATCATCATATCAATTTATTCACAACTTTGGAAGAAAAGAAATGGTCGACTTCACTTACTGTATCGGAATATCGAAATGATAATGTTACAGCGGGAAACAACTTGTAATTTTAGATTTTTTTTCTCCCCTTTTTAGGTCTACTACATTCACGTGGCTACACAATGACAGGTGTTTATAACCTGGGCTGAACTTTCAATGTTCATTATTTATGAAAATATTCACAGCAGCATAAATATGAATTTTTAGTAACTGGCTCCTGGGTCGACCCAGCCCCAATTGGGTACCAGAGCAACTCTGGGAAGGTTAAGGCGGCTGGCGTGATGCTGACCACATCACCCCTAGTGTGCCGATGGTCAAGAAAATATGGGCCTAACACCATATTCCCAATATGCCTCAATGGGCGTGTGACGGGATCCTTTACCTTTTTTTTTTTTTAACCTTTTTAGGTCGCCCCTGAACCGGCATTTTTAGATTCCCCCCCCCCCCCCCCCCATTTCATGTCGCCCCTGAACCGGCATTACCAAATTAGGCCCTGTAAGGGATATTTTCTAACACAAACCGTTTTGATTCATTTGGGACCGGTATTCGGAGGAGTGCCCATCATTTTCTTAAAAAAATAACCTTAAAATGTAAGTTTTTGATTGTTTCTTCAAGACAAAATTTTAATTTAAAGTAATGCAGACTTATTATTATGGATCAAAATGATAAGATGGCTGCAATTAAAAACCTGTCAATTTTGACAGGTTATTGCTAGTAATAAAATACTGCATTATTTTGTTTGATGTGCACTTATTGCTGGCCACCACAGCACCATTATTATCACCATTATCATCACCATTATAATCATCATCATAATCCTCTTCATTCTATCCTTTATTTTCTTCTCCTTTTGAACCTACTTGACGCTCATGATATTAATTACTTCCAGTCTCATGAATTGGGTATCAAAGAAACTCTGGGAAGGTTAAGGCGGCCGGCGTGATGCTGACCACATCACCCCTAGCATGCCGATTGTCAAGAAAATATGGGCCTAACACCATATTCCCACTATGCCTCAATGGGCGTGTAACGGGATCCTTTACCTTTTTTCTCTTTTTACTGTTCAAGTTATGTATGTGAGTGCGTGTAAGCTATATTGGTGAATATAATGTTAATATTAACTAATTACAGTTGAAGTTATGTATGTGTGTGTGTGTGCGTGTGTGTTATATTGGTGAATGCAATATTAATAGTAACTAATTACAGTTGAAGTTATGTATGTGTGTGTGTTATATTGGTGAATGCAATATTGATATTAGCTACTTACATTTGAAGTTATGTATGTGTGTGTGTGTGTGTGTGTGTGTGTGTTATATTGATGAATGTAATTTTAATATTGACAACTTACAGTTGAAGTTATGTATGTGTGTGTGTTATATTGGTGAATACAATATTAATATTAGCTACTTACAATTGAAGTTATGTGTGTGTATGTTATATTGGTGAATACAAAATTAATATTTACTACTTACAGATGAAGTTATGTCTGTGTGTGTGTGTGTACTACAATGGTGGATACAATATTAATATTAACTAGGCCTACTTACAGCTGAAGTTATGTATGTGTGTGTGTGTGTATGTGTGTGTGCTACAATGGTGAATACAATATTAATATTAACTACTTACAGTTGAAGTTATGTATGTGTGTGTGTCTGTGTGTATGTGTGTCTGTGTGTGTGTGTGTGTGTGTGTGTGTGTGTGTGTGTGTGTGTGTGTGTGTGTGTGTGTGTGTGTGTGTGTGTGTGTGTGTGTGTGTGTGTGTGTGTGTGTGTGTGTGTGTGTGTGTGTGTGTGTGTGTATTATAGTCGTGAATGCAATATTAACATCAAGTATTTACTGTTGAAGTTAAGAATGCATTAATTTGAACTCACTTGTAAAGTTGTATTATTGCAGGACAGAAATGTGAAAAGGCAGCAATGCCTATTTCTTTACGCTGATAAAATAAAGATTTCATATGTCCGTTCGGGACCTAAGACGCGTCAACAGTGAGGAATGCAGTTAGCGACCCATAGCTAGACTGCTTGCGTCAGGATCAGCGAACCAGAGCTGACCAAGACCCTCCTCCACCTCCAAGTGGTGGTCCTGGAAACAGTCTGGCTGAGTGAGTAGGGATCGAAGAGGGAAGTCTAACCCGGTCCCAAAAATGCCGTGCTGAAGTCGGATGTGTCGGCCAAAAGGTGCATATATCGAAGAAGAAGAAGAAGATATGTCCGTTCATTGCTGATAGAAAAATAAAAAACAGTGTCGGAATGGGAATGAAGAAGCAAAAATGAAACCGCTCCATCAAAATAACTACGGTGGTAGTAGTAGTACCAGTAATAGTAATAGAAGTTGTGGTAGTTGTAGCAGTAATAGTACTAGTGGTAAAAACAGCAGCAGCAGTAGTAGTAGTGGTAGTAGTTATATTCAAGACCGGACTTAGGGCAGGCCGAGCGACCAGCCTGGGCGCTTAGGGCGAGAGACCGCCGGAACGGGCAAGAAGAGAAAATAAAAATTATTTTTGTTTTCGTTAGGTGGCTTGATTATTCTTCGGCTGTGATACAATCGTCTCAGGCCAAAGCACGTAATGTAATCTAATTGTCCAATATTGCCGTTAGATTACTTTTTACGTAATGTAAATCTTTTATGAGAAAACATTAAAACCAAAATATGAAATATTTTTATCATGTTTTTATTTATTTAAGTTGTTATCGTGTTTTTTTGCTCTGTAAATCTTCTTCTTCTTCCTCGTTCGTCCTGAAAAGGACGTTGGTTGCGTTGTGTCTGTTTACAGCGGAGCTGCGATATCTGCGCCTTTCGGCCGGCACATCCGACTTCAGCACGGCATTTTTTGGGACCGGGTTTGCCTTCCCTCTTCGATCCCTACTCTCTCAACCAGACTGCAGTGATGCAGCCTGTTTCCAGGACCACCACGTGGAGGGGGAGTAATGTTCGCAGCAATAAATCGCGGTCATTAGGGCGCATGTTAAACCAATCGCCCCAGGCGTCGAATGCTCTAACGCCAGCTGTGATTGTTTGAATAGAAGTTTTAGTTATAATAATAGTAATAATATTAACAGTAACAATAACAATAGTAGCTGACGTAGAACATTATACTAACTTCGAACTCGAGAGGTGCATACCTTTTAGAAACATCTTAAACGGATAAACTATGTCCACTTACGCTCAATCACAACGTTTTTATACAATTGCCCAGACGACCACGAAAATAAAGACAACATTTAGAATTTAGACCATTATGTCTTTCGTCAACACTCTTTTCCTTGTACATTCCAATGCCCACATTGCGATGGTAAACATGCAGACACTCCAGTTATTCTTCAACCCCAAGTCATTTGTGTCTCCCAGGGCACTCATCTTCCCCCATCAAATATTTATTCGCGGTCAGTTACGACAAATCTGAGGTTTCCACGAGATGAGAACTTTTTGCCCTGCGGCAGGCAGGAAACAAAGAGGATTTCAGTTTGTTGCTGTAGCAACCGATTGGCTTCCTTCCTGTATTGGACAAGCGACAGAATGCCCCGCCCAAATTTCCGCTCCTCCCTCTTTTCAAGTAAGAAAGCGTTAACTTGGGTTAAGAAAAATAATCATGTAACAAAATCCTGTAGTATTGTTTCACTTCTTGTCTTTTTGTTTTTTTTAAACATTTTATCTAAGTCTGTTTCCTGCAGTTGTTGGAACACGGGACATGCAAATGATGACAAGAACTGGCCGCAGACGTGTTAGGTAGATCGAAACTCGTAACAGTAAACGCGGATCTTCTCGCGGAAGACATCAACATTTATAACGGAATTGTGCTCACAATTTTCACCTTTAATAATTGCTGGATTTTTAATATCTGTGTGTAACATAAACAAACGTGTTCATTATATGATTTCCTTGGGCTGTAAACTGAGAACTATTAATGCACTTAAGTTTTGTCAACTAGATTTTATTTCATGGAGAACCTTATCAAATTTTCACCGAATTCTTCGATGTAAATGTTGTATCCAGTTTCTGTGCCAACAAGTGACTTTCAGAATAGCAGTTCTTCAACAACACAACGAAATAGAAATATGTATTTAGATGTACACAGTCGAGGTAAGTGCCTATCTTGTTAACTCATTAAGAGAAGGTAAGAAAAATTGATTGTACTTTACTTATTTAGCCACTCTTCTACCTTGGGTCGTAGAAGTTAGCCAGAGAGAGCGCCATGCTATCCTAGAAAAACTGATCGTAAAGATAATAAAGAAAATAGATATAAAATTTTAAAAAATTAAATTGCAGCATTAATATAGCTCTATTATTGTTTCATGTATAAAAGCAGAAATTGAATTTACGACGCTTTTGCGAAGCGAATTTCGAGTCTAATACGAGACATAAAGTGTAGTCCCCCGGGGGGTCTGTTATGAGACAATTAAAGATTAAGGCACCCTCAGGCATGTCACACACGGCGACTGATATGAGGTTAAGCATGGGGTTGGCAACCTCATCATGTGAGAGAATTGCTACAGAAACCACTCCTGCAATACTATGTCAATGCTTTGTGCAGGCTTCCTACGGGGGGGGGGGGGGTATCTACAGTGGCGGCTCCATACTCCATATGGAGCGAAATGGACAGGGGGGGGGGTATCTACAGTGGCGGCTCCATACTCCATATGGAGCGAAATGGAAACTGGTGATGATGATGATGGTGATGATGATGATGATGATGGTGATGATGTGATGATGATGATGATGGTGATGATGATGATAATGATGATGATGGTGATGATGATGATGATGATGATGGTGATGATGATGATGATGATGGTGATGATGATGATGATGATGATGATGATGGTGATGAATAAACAAACACTGCACTAGTTTAATGCGCTTAAAGCGCAGCTAACGATAAGCGAAAGTGAATGGCACCAATAACAATACTCGCAGTAACTGAATAACAGGAAAAGTGACCATCTTTTCAGATTACAACAAATTACAGTTACATGGCAGTCATAGCGCATACAACGCTCAATACAGCCCCTTTTGTTCTAGTGTTTTTCTTTTCAGCCACTAGTTATCATTAGTTATCTTTGGATATATAATATAACCGATTAGATTGGACGGGACGTGCCTCGTCAAAAGGAGGCAAAATTTTATTTAGAAAAAAAATATTCTACCACTTTTATTTAAAACGACATGAGGTTTATATATGTGTTTCAAATCGTTGGTGCTCGGAATCTCTATGTTCCACTCATCGTCGAAAGCTGAAACTTTGCATGCAGTTCTCTTTCATTGTATATGTTAACCTTTCTAGTTTTGATCGGCATTGACGCTGCCGATTTTATAGACAAACTATAAATAATGTGGAAATAACTTAATTAATTTAAGGGAAATAATGAACTTTTAAATACATTATGTTTCGTATATTTAAAGGGCTTATGTCGGTTGGCAAACGGTGATGTAACTATTCTTCATGTCGTTCATACATTTCTATTGTGTGCAAAAGATGTAACAAATTAATGATAAATAGATATCCACTTTTATTCTATGCCAGCGGTAGGCAACCCAGGAGCTGGAAAGATCTACTTTAGAAACAGTGATCTCTCAAAAGATATACCTTGAAAGATCGTAAAGAGTAGGCCATACAGCCGCTGCCCTGGCAAAATTTTAAAATTAGGAAACATACCCACCACAAAAATATTTATAGAATGTGCGATTCCTGTATACACACATTGGGATGGATCCTCGCCGGTACTACGGAGTTCGTGCACTGTGCTTAGATCCTTTTTGTGTGATCTAAAGGAGGAGATCGGAGCAATGATGGAGTTGTCCGCATGCAATGAAGATGGTACTCAAAAACCAAACTACACTTTAAAGAAATTATCGCGTTCCTATCTCATGTCGTAGTTAACGACTAGTGTGAGTTTTAGTAAGCTAGCTAGCTGTCTGGGAACGTGGGAAAATGTACCTATAATCCAGGCAGGGGCTTTCTTAAACTAGTTGGCACCCAGGGCGGAACATACCTTTGGCATTCCTTCTCCCAAATAAAAACACACTAGCAAATATATTTTTAATAGTAAGTGCTGTCATAACAGTTCCAATGGCACCCCCTCCTGGCTGATTTATATATATATATATATATATATATATATATATATATATATATATATATATATATATATATATATATATATATATATATATATATATATATATATATATATATATATATATATATATATATATATATATATATATATATACATAATTAGTGAACAATATGGCGCATTACTGATTAATGATAACTGACCATTCACATCTATTATTTGCAATATTTATTTTCTACTTATTTGTGCATTTAGTAAGAACAATTAAATTGGTCCGTAAATTGTTTTTCCTCTTTACATGTTTTTTAAATTTTAAATCATAATTGAATGTTAAGTGCCACCGTTGTCACTTCCGTCGAGTGAAATTTATCTTTAAATAAAATATAAAATAATTAATGTCAACACCTACTTCTTCTTCTTCTTGCGATCGCATCTTTGATGATTACACCGTCAGACGAGTTCTCATGATGAATTCGACTGTTGTTTGAAGTTCCTCTTTAACTCCATATAGCTTTGAGTTTAGTGTTGAGTCACTGGGCCAGTATATCTTTCTTAACTGGTCATACAGAGGGCAGTCCTGTAGAACATGCTCAGCAGTTTGTTCGTTTAATCCACATGCGCACAGTGGTGAAGCAGACAATCGTAGCTTGTGCATGTGTTTGTTCTCTCGAAAAACAGTTCATCAATGTCCACGGCCCGAAGGTATAGTCGGTCTTTTTTCGTGTCCTCTCTGATAGTCTGATTCTAACATTATCAAACGTTCAAAGACAACAGGCAATTCTCTCTAAGACACGCCATTTCCGGTACCCAAAAACATGAATAAACCCACGGAATTTCCCCGAATTAAACCAGCAGTTGCTCGGAGATACTACGGTGCCATCAGCGTATATATCGCCTAACCTTGCAGCTTCCTATTATCAATCCAACCTACTTCAATTTGGACATAACCATAATCCAGCTCACCTAGTTGATATAAAATGATAAACTTTCTAATTTTTGATTATTCCCAATCTTGATATAATATTCATTAATACAGGTGTTTTATCATACTGGGATGTTACTAGTTTTCATGCAATTTATGAAAATATTCACATCACCTTATTAGTAACTGAGCTCACTCTTCTCCCAATTGAACAAACTATAGGTTTATTGTTTGCTTCAATATATGCTCCGGATTGGTCAAAAAATTGGCAGAGCCTCAATACACCGTTCCATGCCCAAATGGCTTAAATAAAGGGGTGTAGATCTTTACCTTTGCAATATTTTCTTAACTTTTTTAGGTCTGCCCCTGACCGGCATTGTTTAAGATTCCCCCGTGATCCCCCCCCCATGTTCAAAATTTCTAACATCCACAACCGTTTTGAATACATTTGGGGGACCGTGTTATTCGTACGGTATTTTTGACCTTTCTTAAGACCAAAATTGCAATTAGTAATAAGGACAGACCAAGATTGATGCATGCCAAATTGTGACAGGTATTCTTAGTCCATAAAATTACTGTTCGAATTGTGCACCACAGTGGTTCTCCATTATAATTGAGATGTTGAGCCTTCTATTTTTCTTCTCCATTTTGAAAACAAAAATGCTTAAATTAATCCAGTCTCATGAATCTGGGTTCATCAAAGAAATAAAAAGTTTAAGGCGGCGGCGGTATATAAACTATCACCCCATAGCATGCACGATGGTCAATAAAACGCATGGTCCGCCTAACAAAATATTCTCAAATGCCGTCAATAGTCCACGGGTTATTTACCTTTTTTCTTCTTTTTAGAAGTGAAAAACTAAAGCACTGTAAATGTTAAATAGAGTTACAACTCACCCCACAGTAAAACCTTATGTATGTGTGAACCATACAAGGTTCATGTTCATATGAAGTGATCAAGACCTATGCTGTGTGGTAATGCAATGCCTGATATAAACACTCCCACATGGAACTTATTGTGTGTGTGTGTCCCCAGTATCCATTGAAGTTAATTTTAATATGACATAATCTCTAAGTTTGAATTAAATGTGGTGTGTGTTTATGGTAATACAAAACTATTAATAATAGAACTAATAAGTTATGTGTGTCACAATATTGATGAATACAGAACTTAATATTTTAGCTACTTACAGATGAAGTTATGTCTGTGTGTGTGTGGTACTACAATGGTGTATTATAATAGGGCATCTATCTCTACAGCTGAAGTTAGTAATAAAGAGTGTGTGTGTTTAATAAAATTAAGTTGATGATTTGTGCCTTCATCATACTGTGTGTGTGAGGTGTGATGTGCCAAGCGCGCGCCCGCCGATTATAGACTTTATTAACATCAAGTAGGATTAATTCTGACAATCTTGTAACATGTCAGAAATGTGAAAATGGCTCATGCAAATTCTCAAAGAACTTAATCACAACAAATAAAGATTCATATGTCCGTTCGAAATTAAAGCAAAAACCAAAAATAACCCCTTGTACGAACCAGAGCTGACAAGGGAACTACTTCCACCTCCAAGTGGGGGTCTGAAAAAAACACGTTCATAAAATGGTAAGTAGGGATGAGACGGAAGTCTAAATACCCGGGGGGGGTGTAATAAAATTGCTGAGACTGTTGTCGGCCAAGTATATCCCATATGTCCGTTCAGTGTGATAGAAACATACAACGTGTCGGAATGGAAAAAGAAGCTAAAAATGAAACCGCTCAGATTCAAAACATGTCAACGGTGGTAGTTGTTTTACAAGTAATAGTAACCTCAAGTTGTGGGTGTTTAGAAAAGACGACTAGTAAAAATCTCATACAAGCAAAACTGTCACTCAGTGGTTGTAGTTATATTCAAACCAACTTAGGGCAGCCGACGAGCGACCATCCTCAAGCGCTTAGCAACCCGCCGGAACGTGAAGAAGAGGAAATAAAAAATGATTCAAAAGCTCCATACATGAGTGGCAAAAACATTTATCTAATTGTATTGCCGTTAGATTGTGTTTTTAAAGAATGTAAATCTTTTATTGACAAAACATTTAAACCACTAAAAAATATTTTTTATAATGTTTTTATTTAACAAAAATTGTTATCGTGTACAAGCCCTTCCTCGTTAAACCTGACAAGGACGTCCGGTTGTGTCATGAGCTTGAAATTGCGCCTTTCGGCGGACAAAAGCCACGGCATTGGATTCCTTTGAAAAAAGTAAATGCACGTTTCCAGACCACCACGTGGATTAGGGTTACTTGTGTCAGCTCTGGTTCGCTGACGCAAGCAAAGCTATGTCGTTCGCTGATGCATTCTCTATTGCTGCGTCTTGGGTTCCCGCTTGTAAAATGATAACTCTCTGCCCATGATCTACAATTGTTATTCACGAATTTTATTAATTTGGTGACATTTTCATCACGCACAATACTATCATCGCATATTAGCACTTTAACCAATCGCCTCTATTTTCACCAGCATTGATTAAGCAAGAAGATTGGTAATTACTCCTCCTTAGGTACCCCCTAGAACAACACTTTTCTGCTCTCAACCGTCAAAGTACGTCTATGTATCTCCTTTACAAGTTTTCTATCCATTTCATCATGAAAATGCCGTTGATTCCACTTCTCCCAAGTTTTGCAATGACCATCTTTCCACACACCTTGTCAAACCTGCTTGAATTTCGACCCAATCTAACCCAAGTTTTCTTCTCCTGAAGGCATCTTCTATTCTTAGACAAGTAAAAACTTGGTCTTCTATACTGTGACATTCTCTAAAATCCACTTTTCCAACAAATCTGCTTCAACTCTAAATACCATTCAAATTTGAATATTCCTCCTCCTCCCCCAACACAGCTGTGAACTATTGCCGTAACTTCACCTCGGTCTTACATTTCCCTTTCTTTATAGTATTGGTTGATGGATTTCTCTCCATACTTGTTGGTACCGTTCCTTTCAAACCACGTGTTGAATATCTCAACATTTTGTCTTTGCTGCTGAACTCAATTTACTACATTTTCTTGCTTTTTGTCTGCCGTGACTTTTAAACTTAAGCTTGAAATACCTCTTAGTTCTCCTATATGATGGTTCCCTCATTGGCAAGTATCTGTCTTCCCATGTTCCAGTATTTCTTTTCGTATCTCTCTCTGATGATCTATGTTAATGGGTAAGTTGCTTTCTGAACTGTATCTTCTAGCAAACAAGTCTGCAGCTTGTTTTCCTCTGAAAAGTTTGCCACCTTCATCCAATGTGATAGTCTGCCTAGAGAGAACAGCTCTTCATTTAGAACTCATTAAGACTTTAACTAATCTCCAAATTCCTGATACGCCTCTTTCTCAAGTTCACGATGCCTTTTATTTAGTTTCTCCACTTTTCCGTGTTTCTTCTAGCTTTGTTCTCTGAAACTCTGCTACAGCCTTTTTCCATTTGTTGTGAGTTTCAAGTGAAGGCTGAGACTCTGCGTCCTTTCTAGCCCTGTCCATAGCTTCCTGACGTTCTTGGAGTGTGCTGGACCAGTATGGTATGTAGTTACGCCGGCATCCTTTGGGAATGGTTTCTTTTGCAGCTTGTAGTATCATCTGTTGAAGTCTTTTACCACTTCATTAATGTCTCTGTTCTGTACCTTGAGGGTAGACAGCAGCGTGTTCACCTGATGCCTGAATAAACCCCAGTTGGCTTTTTTTTAGTTCCATCTTGTAATGGCTGGGCCTGTACTGAGAGTTGCACTCTGGACAGTAAGAAAGATTGGGCGATGGTCGCTTCCCCCTAGTTGGTCTCCTACTTCTCTACTAATAGATCCAGCTATATCTGGTGTGGAGAAGGCAAATCTGGTGTTTGAAGTTTGTGCCATCCTCTGAGTAAAGTAGAGTATCTGTGGCATTATTGACTAGATTAGGAGTGATCATCTTCCAAAGTTTCAACCTCTTCACCTCTTATCCAATGTTATAACCCCAGCTCTGGATGCTATTAAAGTCTCCAACTGCTATAAAGTTGTGGCTGTACCTGTATAAGCTGAGACTCAGGTTTTTGTTCGGACACATAATATTTCAATTTCTATTTCCATCTTGTCTACCTTATCTGCAACACTATATTCTGCTCCATCCATGAAGGTTTTCCTTTCGTGTGCAGGAATGTTATTCCTTACAAGAGTAAGTACTCCTCCTTTTCGTCTATCTTTCCTGTCGGATCTGAAGCATTGATATCCCCTTATTTTAAAGGTTTGATCTGCTTCAAGTGAGTCTCTTGGATACAGCAAACACTGACTTGCTTCTCATACAAGATGTTTTCCAGCTCTGTCTTTTTGCTGTATCCAGCCTGCTTGCTGTTCACTCCCTCTGCATTCCAGTGCATCATGACAAGTGCACTCTGGTTTCTCTTTTTTCTGTTTGTTTTTGGTCATATTTCTCCTCCCCGTCTGCTTGACTCCACAAACGGTCTAAGGGTCCTCCATAGCTGAGTGGGCTCTGTCGAGCTCAAGCCCGCACTGCACCTGCCTGTAGCTCCCACAGGCGACACCAAACAATTTATTTGACGTTACTCTCCAATAGAAAAAAAAAAAGCGAGTTGCATGATACTTGTTTCCGTGCGCCTTCTGGCCCATATCTACACTTTAGCACCTTTCAACGAATCTCATCCCTAATCTGTTATAGTTCCATAGTAACTATTCGCAACACCTGGTTCACTGCTCTGCCGACCTTTTTACCGAGCGCGTCCACTCGTAGTGAAAATATGTTCTTTTATCTTCAAAATAGCCCTGTCTTTCCCGTGCTTTTCTGCCATCCTGCAACTTTGATTAGGGAGTTCTGACTCCATCTCTTTCCAGGCATTTTTATCCTGGCCTGCACCATACAGGAACCCCACTTCTGTTCTAAGTTACAGTTGGGGATAGGTGGGGTAGCACACTTTCTTTCCCCTCATTAAAATTGGCAGAGTCAATACCGATCAAAATGTCAAATTTTAAAATGTACGGTACCCAGAAAAAGACCAACATGCAAAGTTTCAGCTCTGTTCGATGAGTGGAACATTGAGATGTTGAGCGTCAAAGAATTAAAATGCGACAAGCATATAAAGCTCGGTTCATTTGAAATAAAATGGTTTAAAGAAAAAAAAAAAAAAAAGGCTGCTCGCCGTTCATTTCTTGAAGTGATTTGTGGAAATCAAGCACTGTATTGCTAGACAGTGGCATAATCTGAAAGAAGATTTTGATTACGTACAAGTTGGCTGTCAGTGGTAGATAACAAATTTCATGGCCTTTTTACGGGCAGTCATCGCTCGATTTAAGAGAAATGTCACTCCATGATATAATGTATTAATAACCCCTGTTCTACAAAACTTACGCTGTTCATAAAATTAGGGTGATTCAAAAGTCTCCGGACATAGGGAAAGTGGTCACTTTTGAAAAAAAAAAAAAAAAAAAAAAACTGTCAATTTATTCTAAAAACATGTGGTTCAAAAGCCTCCATACATAGGGAAAGTGGTCACTTTGTTTTCAAAAACAGTCACATTTAAAAAAAAAAAAAACTGTCACTTTATTAACAAAACGTGTGATTCAAAAGCCTCCATACATAGGGAAAATGGTCACTTAAAAAAAAAAAACTGTCACTCTATTTACAAAACATGCTGTACGTGGTTGCCATTCCTTTGAAAATACATACGGATGCGTCTCTCCCACTCATGGGGAACTCTTGTTATCTGGTGCTTTGCACGTAATTGCATTTCGAATGAGTTAATTTAACCCCCCCCCCCCCCCCCCCCCCCCCCGTGATTCATGTTTAACACCTTTCCCTGATACACCATGGCCTTCACCTGCCCCCACAAGAAAAAATCGAGTGGGCTGAGGTCTGCGCCCTCTGGCGACACCGGATACCACTGCACGGATCAATAAGCGACCAAAAGAAACGTTATTCCCTATGTATGGATGCTTTTGCCTCACCTTGTAGATGTTTACAAAACTGTCTACAGGGCAAAGGTTTATCTGAGAGTCAAAAGGAGAGTGGAACGGTTGTATTAAAGAAACTTTAAAACGTTGTCTGACGCTATCATAACAAGAAAACAGAATCTACATACGTCATTTGATGGCATAACTGGAAGGAAAGAGTAATGTATGAAAAGTTTAATTTAAAAAGTCACAACAATGGATTAGAGTGCAAGAAATACACACTTTGGGTTTTTTTTTTTCCATTTTCGTCCGTTATGGAGCGTGGAACTATCGCTGAAGTTAGTCCCTTGCTGGAAGCCAACGCCAAAGCATGTTTATGCTCTTGCAGTGACAGTTTCTGTAACAATGTATTTTACATGATGCCGTTGCTAGCCTCATGCGCAACCTCGTATTAGTTTCTCATATAACATCCCTGAAGTCGCAGCAGCCTTATCCTTCTCTTTACGTCCTTGTTTATCTTTATAACGACACGGGGCAACACAAACCGGGGGTAAAATAATGTAAAACTTAAACCCAGACACATAAATATAAAACGGTTTTAAGATAAATATAAATATATGCATTAGATCAGTTGTGCTACGTACTGATTATCCGCTTTATTAATTGATGGAATTATTTGCCCTTGGTAATAATTATTGGATTTCTTTGCCCACGGTAAAGTGTGATGTGGCCAATGGCATGCAAATGTCTGGCAGAGCACGCAGTAACAAACTGCTTTAAAAATAAGGTAGTCCCATAATAAATACTGCCTGTAGGGAAGAGTAATGTTAGAGACTTCACTACACTATGCCCAGCTTAAAGAAGTCAGGTGACTAGTTCATTTCCTCGCTTTGTCTTACCTAACTCAAAAGCAAGTCAGGTACAAATTCACAACTGGGTAAGCTAAAACATGACGCTACCATGTTTTATTATTTTTTAACTTGGATTTGTCGGCAGAATTTGATGCAACAAAATTTTTGTCCGTGAGCATAAACAAAGCAGTTTATGACATTTGAACGCACAAATAAACTCCAACGACTCTATTCCGTGGTGTTTGTGTTCCATAGAGCACTCTAGTGAACGAGTGTCGCACTCTAGTGAACGAGTGTCGCACCCTAGTGAACGAGTGTCGCACCGTTGTTAGATGACGTGTGCGAAATCAAGTTAGTGACGTATACTTGGTTACTGGGGTGTTTTTTTTTTTTTAACCAGCAGCACTTGGGCTTTCAGCCCTTCGGCCCAATGACATGTTATTGCGAGGCTGGGGAGCCTATGGACTTTCCTTCCAACCCGGTCAGGAGCTTCGCTCCTTCCCATCCACAGAGGGTTTATCTCAGGAGCCGTTCAGGTTATTCAGTCAAAATCCCGGTCGTTGATACCGGGCTTGAACCTTGAACACCTGATCGCCAGCGCAACGTTGTAACCATTACACCAGCGCGGCTCCCGGGTGTCCGTTAGATGGCATGCTTGCGTTCTGACGTGTTTTGAGAAGAGAGTCCGTTGTATGAAGACCTGGTGTTCGTGGGTGTTTTCAAAGATGTGATTCACTGAGCATGCGTGGGTTTGTACCATTCGTATATGTCTAGTCTTGTCTGCCGGGTTGGAATCATAGTACCAACACTCTCCAGTCTATCCCGCTGTAAATGGGTACCTGACTCTGCTCTTTGAGTTACGGAAGGAAAAGACAGCGAGGAAGGGAACTGGTCATCCCGCCTCTCGATGCTGGTCCTAGTATGGTGAAGTCTCTAACACTTCACGCCCCTACGGCAGTATCTGATATGGGACTACCTTGACCTTTACCTTTTAGACACTCTCTCAAGCCAAATACGTCATGATCCAAGCACTACATTTCAGAACTCACATTCATTCAACCCCTCAACAGTCCTTAACATTGATTTTTAAAATACAGTGGAAGTAATACGTAACGGATTTTGATCAATATGTTAAATACAGAACCAAGGGATAAACAAATATAGGTAATGCGTCTTACTAGGACAAAGGGCAAAGAGAACTGCCCAATGTTAAATTGAGAAAGAGTTTAAGCAACGGACTTCTTTTGAAATATACAACAGTCAGCAGCAGGCCATTAGAGAACTCAAATGAGGCCCATGTCATGTCATATTACCAGGCCCCCTTATTGTTTAGGAAGAAGTGTAAAAAAAGTGGAGGACCCCGCACCCTTGATGCAAGGCCCCTCTGTGATGTGAGACTCGGGCCAAATGGTCATACTAGTCCCCTCACTAGAAGGACCTGATTATCAGTAAATCCTAATTGAGTCCACATATGTATCGTAGCATACTTTTATAGAATGTTGGACAGACGCCAGTAAATCGACATGTAAGTCACAATATCATATCATACCCCAAGTAGTTCTCGGGAATCTTGCAAGAGACAAAGAAAGAAAAAAATAGGACTTCTGCTTCCTCCGGCAATCCTTTAAGATGCGACACTTATGAGGTTGCGCTTGGGGTACTGGCAACATCATTATGTAAAACAGACGGCAACAGAAGCAGCAGCTGCAAGAGTTTGTGTTTTGGCGTAGGCTTCCTCAAGGGAGGACCAACTGCAATGGTGGCTCCTTGCTCCCTAAGGAGAAAACAAATGAGATGATGGCATCATAGCATACAATTCTATGCAGTACTGTAAAAATGCACCAACGGGCTGATCACCCGTTGGCCAGTCACTTCGATTACGGAAACAACAGCAAATGGATTGATTTGCCGTTGCCCTAAAGACGCCAATAGGCGTGATGGGAAACAATGGCAAAGAAAACCTATCTGCTGTTGCCCTAAGACGCCACTAGGCGTAATGGCCACTGACTGCTTTGACGGTCGGTGGCTAAGGACGGAAGAAGAAGACTGTAAAAATGAGATGGTTTTCCCCGGATACTCAAACATGTTTCGTTTATTAAGTAAAGTCCCATAATAGGATAGCGAGATTTGGAAAATATATTATAATGTAGTTGTTGAAGAGATGCGCACCATCAATGAAGACTTCGGGTTTTCCCGATAGAGGGTTCCTTCAGTTATCGTGGAGCAGACTTTATGGAAACAGCCTTCTTTAGCCTAAATAACACCTGGAAGTCCTCCCAATACAGCACAAGCACAAAATTAAGATTATACCAGAGTTGCGTGCTTTCTGTGCTTCTCTATGGTGCGGAATGTTGGAGAGTCACAGAGAAGGAAATGTCAAAATTGTCCTCTTTTCACACAACATGCCTAAGAAAAATTCACCGAATCTTTTGGCCGAATACCATCACCAACCAAGATCTGCTTACTCGTAGCAAGCAAGAGGACATGCATACCATCATAGCTGGCAGACGCTGGAGCTGGGTTGGTCATGTCCTCAGAAGAGACCCCGATGCCATCACAAGAACAGCTATGCTTTGGACCCCTGAAGGAAAGCGAAAGAGAGGCCGACCAAAAAAACACTTGGCGGAGGACTGTGGAGGCTGAGATGCAAAAAATGAACCAGAGTTGGGGCACTGTACGAAGGATGGCCACCGACCGTGCAAAGTGGAATCAATTTGTTGTTGCCCTACAAGACGCCACTAGGCGTGATGGCCACTGACTGCTTTGACGGTCGGTGGTTAAGGATCGAAGAAGAAGAAGACTTTATGGAAGAAATAAAATTTGCGTTGTGAAGGAAGACGTCAGAGTGAAAGTGTGACATCAGTTAGAGAGTGGACGTTGGTCGGGCCTGTGGAAGGACAAGGTATCAATTTTGGTTGTGTACAGAATTCATATTATTCAGGATTTGTGTAATTCTGAGGCAGGTTGGCCTCTCGGGTATCCGTGGGTGTCAAAGTTAAAGCATACGAGGAAAGATTATATCTGCAGTTTATACCAGACGAGTTCGACAACGGAAATATGGGCAGTATACATGACAAGGGCAATGACAGAAGATGCCGGACTTGTGTTACTGTGATTTTTGCCTATATTTTTTAGACGTCAACCTGTTTGATATTGTTTGATGGTCTAAGAGAGAGAACTGTCTATTAACTTTTCAGTGACAGGTTAGATTGGTGATTATCTTCTCTTGTCATATTCACCTATGCGTCAGAGAGTGAAGCCTGAACTGATATGTAATCAGTTCGTTCTGTTACATTTTATTATATGGAATAAACCTTTGGATCGTTCTGGCCTGGTTTATTCCTTGAATCCATGTTGTGTAAATCTGTACGTCAGTCTATCCTGAATGAAGTGTCAAACGTCAACTGTCAGGGTTTCACAACAGTTGTGTCCATAAAAGAGAAGGGTATAAATGGTATGACAAAATCACTGATGTGGAAAGAACCAGACTAATGCAAGTAGAAGAAAACGTGAGAAGACTCTTGCAATTGAATTGACACACTCTGAGAAAACCAATTAATAGCCTTACAAGTAAGTCCATGTTTGGGAATCCCCAAGGAAAGAGAAATAGAGAGGACCCCGCAATAAACAGACGCTCGGAGAAGAGAATTAGATATAGGCTTGAGAGGGATAAAGAAGTAATGGAAGGGTTTTCAGTGGATGGCACAGGACAGACAGGCATGTTGTGCATTCGTTGAAGACATGGGCCTCACAGGAAGCTGAAATGCAACAATTAAAATGATGATGATGAGGCAATCTTTGTCTTTTTTAAAAATTTATTCAACAATCAACCAATTTCAGTCATTGAAGAAATCTCTAAACAAATAAGGTGCCTAGTTGGCAGGGAGAATAGTAAAGATTCGCTCCCCTTGCTAGGCGGTGGTGTCGTTCGGAAGGTGCTGGGTTCGATTCCCGGTAAGCCTATCGCTTCTGTTGTTTTTCTGTTGTCTAGACTTCTACTTCTTTAATTCGCACGAGTGCCTGAAACAGAACATTTGTGTATTATTTATTTACAAGAAATCTTTAACTTTATTGCGAACTTTTAATAACGAGTACCGGTGTCGGCAAAGGGCCAGAGGACGGACAGAGTTGTGAGATGGACATACTAATAAATCAAAAAAAAAAAAAAAAACAGTCAATAGTTACCTGGAAATAAATGCAAAATTATTATTACCGTGACATCCTTAGTTCTGGTCTGAAATACCGACGATCTTATATTCCCGTCTGAATTTTCTATGTTGTCAAATACTACCTCTAACAAACACTGTCGCAAGTGTTTGGAATTCTACATTGATTCAATCATATAAAACATGCCCACACAATTAATGATCGACTGTTAGAGAAAGACACTGCAATAGATGAACCATCACGGCTAAGGTTGTTGGAATTTGGCATTAAATAGAAAGACAAATGAGAGGATGCGTCCGTCGTGCATACAACCAGCGCTCAACAGGAACAGTTAGCATTCATACCCTTCGACATGTGATAAGGAAGACTGAGTGCCTATGGGTTTGCCCGGAGTGCAATAATGTCGATTCTGTTCAACAATAACAATAGACACACAAACACTCATTCACGAACATTTGTAACTTTATTACAGCTGATAGTGGGGATAAAGATTGAAGAAAATGATTAAAGCTTTTAAGAAACTCTGATCAGTTTTCTTTTATTTTCAAGAGTATCACTTTGTATTTTACTGTTTCTTTGTGTTTTGAATCTGCAAAATTCAGTCTTCTATTGTTTTATCCAAATGTACTCAGTGTGGAATTTATAATGGAATCCTTTATTCTGAGCATAGACTTTTTTTTATTCCTGTATGTAAGGGATGTTTGTAACATGTGAAACTTGAACACAGAGTAAAATATCTTTTCGAATAATCTGAAAGGGCTAGAGTTCGACGTCACTACTGGAGTAATGACATGTGACCACCACATCAACTAACAGTCAGATTGTACACACTGATGTAGAGGAGTGAAGTGTTAGAGACTGCACCATAGTAGGTCTAGCTTTTTTAACAGGTAGGGTGACCGGCTCCCTTCCTCGCTGTCTTTTGCCTTCCCTAACAAGAGCAGAGTCAGGTACCCATTTACAGCTGGGCAGATTGGAGAGTGAAGCTACCATGGTTCGATCCAGGAACCAGGTAACTATGCCGTAAGAGGAAAGAGCTCTAACTACTTAGCCAATCGGACGCTTCAAATAATAGTATCAAACCCAAATTTGGTTCCAGACACCTCGAGGGGCTGAGGTCTAAAAACTAGTGGCAGATCTACATTTTTAGGGTTCCTGAAGGTTGAACTCTTAAAGTGGCCCCTTTTTAAAAAAAGCCGTACTTGGGGCCCTGAAGCTCAAGCTTCATTAGCTTCATAGTAGATCCGCCTCTGCTAACATCTCTACTCACTTCTTTACTTTTAGCAGTAACGTCTGAATGTACTTAAATTCAGGCGGAGCTGCAAAATAGTTTTAGACCTACTAGGAAAAAAAATAAAACAATAAATAAATTGACAATAAATAGAGACAACTATCAAATTAAATAGAACAATTTGCTTTAAGCGGGACAAAAAATAAAAGAAAACTATAACAGAGTATTCGAAGTAACAGGCGCCATTCATAAATTGTTTGATTCATTTGTTCAAAGTGATTACGAAAAGACACCAATTCCCGATTTACAAGTTAAAAAAAAAAAATTGAACTTAAATCACGCCAATAATGATACTAATAATGAATAAAAACATTTCCTCCACTGTCTCACAATAAATACATATTTTCCAAATAATCAAATTAGTGGCAGCATGAGTTTGGAAAATTATTAAACTGAAATAATGAAAGTTCAATAAAAAAATTTTTTTTTTCTTTTGTACTGTTTAACAGAAGAGCATCCTAGTAGCAGAGTTGTTAAATCGCTGGCCTTTCGTGGCAAAGGTACCGGGTTTGAAACACGGTGGCGTCATGCGCTAGTCTACCCAGCTGTAAATAGGTACCAGTCTTAGCTCCCGAGTTAGGGAAGGCAAAGACAGAGAAGAGGAGAACTGGTCACCCCACCTCTCGAAGCAGGACCTAGTATGGTGAAGTCTCTAACACTTCATACCCCTAGGGCAGTATCTGCTAATAGATTACCTTGACCATTGTTTTGTTTCTTTGAAAGAACGAACATAATTATCTGTCTAAAAACTTGTCAATGCGCCTTCAAAATTGTGGAAGACTAAAAGTCTAGGTATCATCGTTGTAGTCTCACTATACATTGTTTATAAGTCATTTTATATGGTGCTACTTTCTGGGGATTTTTTCGGATTTAAGTGCAACAATTTTAGTAATCCTACAGAATTCTAAGCGCAGTCTAGTAATGCTTGAATACAAATTCTTCGTTCATTCATAACACACGGGGCTCGTTTCTGTTGTTGTAACTAGGCAACTGTAGGGATCATATGGATACAATATCCTTCAAGACAAAAAAGATGATAGTATTAAATTTTTTTTTTTTTTAAATGAAAAGGAAGATAGGGGAGGACACTATAATGAAAAAGTATGAAAACATAGGCATAGTTAAAAATAAATGGCTGTACCACGTGGCCTCTACATATCAAACAATATCTTTATCAAATCTCGTTGATTCTGTGCCTACTGATATTTTTCCGATGCCTGTTAGAGAATGACACTGCAATAGATGAATCATCAAGGTTAAGACTGTTGGAATATGGCATCAAACGTAAGGATAGCAGAGATGGACGTATGAGAGGATGGATCAGTCGTGCATAAACCAGCGAGCTAAGGGAACAGTTAGCATTCACATTCTTCGACATATACTGAGGGAGACTGAGCACCTATGGGTTTGCCCGGACTGCAATAATGTCGATTATGTTCAAGAATAAATAATTTCCCGATGATAATATCTTCTTTAGCAAGCTGGATTACTTTTTAAATATTCACAGAAACACTGTGTTACCATCTACAAGTTATCATTAATTAATGTTAAATTAAATATGAAATTTAACATTATTTATAACGTACAATGTACGACGAGGTTTTAATTGACTAAACCCAGTACTGCGTTATTTTTCACTTCTGTTTTATTTTTCGTAACAGGTGGCAATAAACATCCATAGCGTTAATTACAACACCTGAGTGGTATTTGATGATACGGTACCATAATAAATCCAACAACATAAAAGCTTCGAGCGTTCAACTGGCAGAGTGGTTAGAGTGCTGCCCTCTCGCGCAAAGGTACCGGGTTCTAAACACGGTTGCGTCACGCTCCAGTCTATCCAGCTGTAAATGGGTACCTTACTTTATTAAATGTTTCGAACCAAAAAGTAGAAATTATGCGTCGATGTTTCAAATACAGTAGGGGCTGGAGAAGCGGAGGTCGTGTTGTGTGTGTGTGTGTGTGTGTGTGTGTTTTAAACAATACTAAGTTACACTGATCAGCAGAGAATAGCCACACGGATGACTTTAATAGATGTGTGTTTTGTCTTTCCCCTCTCAGGATGGCACGATACAACCTCTCTAACTCCAGAAGGAACAGTTGCTTCTCCACGTTCGCATCCTCACTGGCGTAGTCCAAGCATCGATGTGGGTGGAATGTGTCCCAGAATGCAAGGTACTTGTCTTAATATGTATGCCATTACTTACAATACATTCTCTTTTCTGTATTTCACGTTGTTGAGCGTCAGCGCAGGGAAGAACAGAGTGGTGAAATAACTGAGTTAGGAATCTAGAGCAGACAATTTGTCAACGGGAAGTTAAAAGACGTGCGGATAACCGGAAGCTTTTAAGATGCAGGTAAACAAGAAAATAAGGTTTATAAGATTTATAAGAATATAAGATTTATATATTGTCGCAAGACCTGATGTCTTTTATATTTGGACATGCGCCCTAATATAACGGACTAGGGTTGAACCAAAACGAGGCAAAATTTTATTTAAAAAAAAACAAAACAGAAAATAAGGTCGCTAGATTGGAACTTATGACAAAGAACCAGACCAGTGGTAGTAGAACTAGAAATGAGAATAAGACCCTGGCGATGGATCGTATACACACTGAGGAAACCTATTGATAGCATTACAAGGCTGCCCTTGTTCTGAAATCCCCAGTGTAAAAGAAGCAGAGGCAGACCAAAGAACACGTGAACAGAGGCGTCCCTCAAGTATTTGGCACCTGGTGCGGATCATACCCTTGGCACCCCCCATCCCCAATGAAAAAAGCACTTGCAAGTACATTTTCAACAGTAAGTACTATAATAATAGTGTCCGATGGCACCCTCTTCCTGGCTGTCACCTGGGGCGGTCCGCATCCCTCGCACCCCCCTAAGTACGCCACTGCACGTGAAGAAGAGAAATGGAGACAGAATTGAAAATGAAGAAAACATGGAAATACAACAACAATAATATGGGTCTCTAACACGTGTTTTTTTTTTCTTTTCCTTGTTTTATGGTTTTAAGTCTTAACTGAATTTTTTTTTTCAGAAACTTTTTAACCACCTAATGTAAAGCTCACAATAAAATTGGCCTGTGTTTAAAACGAAAGAATTCTGACCTAGTTGTTTCAAGAAACATATTTATTTAATCGGCACATCACCCTTCTCCACCCTACGACAAATACAAAACACAGTCTATATTTGTAGTTCATTATTTCCCTAATTTAACAACCCTTACTTTAATGGAATTATTAGCACCTTATTTAACATTTTAAACTTCACATATCAAAACGTACCGAGACAGGGAGCTGCACACAAAGTCTCACCCCACTACGACGAGCGAAATACAGAGATCTTGAAAGCCAAAAGATTTGAAGCGACACAAATATACAAAGCTCAGGCGATCTTAAGTAAAAGTGGTTTAATAAATCACTATGAAACAATAAATGGCAGCGTATATATTCATCGCACAAGGTATATCAACAATTAAACGAAACTCTACTTCTCTACAGCAGTATCGGCTATTGGACTACCTTTACCTATAAAAAAAAATAAAATATTCTTCACTTCTGATCTACATCTGCAATTCTCTATTATTTTGCGTCCAAGGCGTGAAACATTGTTCACTTGTCCCGGTATAATACCGTTGATTTTTATGCTGTTAAAAACACTTTTCACTTTAGTAATGAGCAAGATTATTTTCTCATCCGATGGTAGGCAAAATTTGCGCATTGCCATACGCGTTAGAGCTTCCAACTGGCTATGGAGTTAGAACGCTGGTCTCTCGGCAGCAAACGCCGGGTTCCGGGTTAGAAACCTGGTAGCTTGACGCTCCCGTTTATCCAGCTGTAAATGGGTACCTGACTCTGCTATTGGGTAAAGGAAGACAAAGGCAGCGCGGAAGACAACTTGTCATCACAGCTCATAAACATGGGACTCGTATAGTGTAGTCTCTAACACTTCTCTCCCTTACGACAGGCTCTGCTATGGAATTATGTTTACCTTTTTAATACACGTTAACTCTTTTGCATTGGATGTTATTTTTTTGTTCTCACGATTGATGTTTTGAAGAAGCAGTGATTGTTCAAAACGAATTTTAAGTTTTTCTGTTGTTCGTCTAGGGTCTTCTTCAGTTTCATGTTTTTCTAACATGTTTACTTAATAAAATTGCTTTTCTCAGTGATCAACTGGTTTTCAATGTTTTACTTCAACTTTTTATGAAAAGCTGGCTTAAATGTTTTTCTGTAATCGTTCATCTTTAAATATGTAATCGTATGTCTCAACTGTAGAACTTTCAACTTTTCAAAATGAATAAATCAATAATTCAGGAACGGTTTATAGATTCTCCGAAAATCTCAAATTTCACGACTTTCAACTTTTATTAAGACACAATACTTCCATGTATTACACACTGCTCCAACATGAATTACAACAGTTCGTCATTGGCAAAACTACTTTCTTCAATATCGTAACGACATAAATTCAATGCTTCTATAATTTTCCTTTCGATACTCATATGTATATACCTGTGCTTTACTTGCACACTTAATATTCAGTCCACTAAATTTATCCCTTCATAGTCATTATTGACACTCTGGAATTTTCTGTTAGATCCGTAACATTATATACCTGTGCTTTCTGCACACTTCATTTCAGTCCAGCTAAACTGGATTCTCTTTTGATCCGTTTCAATACATTGAAACATTTCTACAACTGTATATAATTCTATACGAGAGCTATACCAACCGTACAATATCTTCGATATATCAACATATTCTGACCACGTGGGATTTTTTACCACATTGAATTATATTTATACACTTAAATTTGAGTCCAGTCAAGACTCATTACCATTTTATAAGTCGATTCCTCTACAAATTTCTAGTGGGTCCAGCCACCTATATGCAGACACTTCTCAATGCTAAAAAGCTTAGCCACGGACTCTTTTTT
This sequence comes from Oreohelix idahoensis, assembly GCA_024509875.1. Taxonomy (NCBI): domain Eukaryota; kingdom Metazoa; phylum Mollusca; class Gastropoda; order Stylommatophora; family Oreohelicidae; genus Oreohelix; species Oreohelix idahoensis. Next base: position 113,940 of record JAMPIV010017807.1, on the reverse strand, counting down.
GTGTCATGCTTAGCTACCGTGCTTAGTCATGACTAACGACTATAGTTTTAGCGTTTTGGTGAGGCACATCATGGTGCATAGTAATCTCTCTAAATATACCTTTTATCAAGATTGCTTTGCCCCATGATGCGCTCTCAACAGTGAGCATATATATATTTGAGAAAATGTCTTATAAAGTACATGTATAAAATTATCGTAAATTCTTAGAAGAATATTTTCTTACTTACTTACTTAGTCGTTCCCCTTCTACCGTGAGGTGTAGAGGTTTGGAAGAGAGAGCGCCAGACTATCCATTGTTTATCGGCTGTCTTCCCATCCTGGCCCGGTTTTTTAAATTATAATAATTTTAAACAGGCTAGTACCTTTGGTCTCATGCTTCAAAGATTGTCTAATGTTGTTGCCTCCCAGCGGAACCCTGGGTCGTCCTCGGGGTCTGGATCCTTGGCTCTTTGTTTCCCATGCTTGTCGTGGTATCCGATCTTCTCCCATTCTGCAGACATGGCCAAACCATCTTAATTGGGACTGTTCTACATGGGTCTGCAGGGGGTAGGATTTAAGGCCTTGACGTATCGTCTGGTTGCGTACCATGTCTCTTCTTGTTACTTCAACCACCTTCCTCAGATACCTCATTTCTGAGGTTTGGATCTGGCTTTTATGGGTTGTAGTCATTGCCCATGACTCGCATCCATATGTCAAGACTGGGACATAGGTGGAGCGGTATACAGCCATCTTCGTGTTCTTACCAACCTCTCTCTTGCTGAGGAAGAAAAGGGCTGTAAATCTTATACGCAACGAATATGTTTGCTTTATATAGTATGACGCGCAAAAATGAGGAAATATCACAACTTGAGTACTTATTTGCTCTGTCTCCAAAAATAATACGTTGTATTTATGGTGTCTTAAAAATCATAGACGATGGAACAAAACATAATTCTCTACACCTTAACAAGGGGATACAGTTATGACAAATAACACTTGACATGGTAGATTTATTATGCCCCTTCCCATTTGCAGTGATAACTGACTTCCCTAATTTAAAATAAATGAAAGAGAAAAAAAAGTTAGACCAAAAAGCAATCATGAGGCGAACTTGTTACAACCAAATGGTAGAGCGGCGCACTATATCGCTGATGGATTAGAAAGAGTAACCTTTACTGTTTCATTTGGGTGTATTCGTCTGATGAACGATTATTTTAATGATGGAGATTTTTATTTATTTAGGCAGGGGAAATAATTCAAGGGACAACATTTAAGAAATTTTAGTGGCACAATTTGGTTGTGTGTAAAATATTTTCAACATTGTTTATAAATATAATAACTGAAGTCATGTGTCATTTACAACTATACAGAAAATAACTGTAGCACTTGTTACTTTCTCTTACCACTTTATATTTGTTTGATGGGGGAATATTATAATACTTTAAACAAGCTAGGTGGTCGAAGAAAATATAATTAAAAAAAAAATACAATAAAACACTTCGTGATTCTCAAGAAGCAATAAATAATTTGTGTCATCTCTCGGTTAAAATTGGTCTCCAAATAAATGCCTCTAAAACTAAAGCTATGAACTTTTCTAACGAGACCTTTGATATCATCTTGAACGGGGAAAAACTACAGAAAGTTGAAAGTTTCAATTATTTAGGCAGTAAAATGACTCAGGATGGTGACACAACAAGAGAAATCCATACTAGAATTGCTTTGGCAGCTAGCGCCTTCAATAGATTATCTAACATTTGGAAATTACGATCATTGAATATACATACCAAGCTTCGTCTGTTTAATTCAAATGTTATCTCAGTGTTAACATACGGCTGTGGAGAGTTGGAAAATAACAAAATCATTGGAGAACAAGCTGAATACATTCGAGAACAAATGTCTTAGAAAACTCATGAACATCAGTTGGAAAGAATTCAAGATTATCGACAAATAAGAGAAGACTCTAGGCAGAAATATGTCTCCGACTATATAAGGAAAAGACGATGGTCATATATCGGTCATGTCCTGTCCTAAGGGGTATTTATTTAAAAAAAAAAAAAAAATGTAGTCAGATTAAAATAATTTCCACATAGTTACAATTAATAGTCCGTGCTACTTTGAAACACATTGAGATCCAAATCAAATTATTTTATAGAGCAGACGGCTTTATTTAGATTTTCGAGTCCGTCTTATTTGCAAAGACAAGACAAGATTGTCCTTTCTAGTTATTTTCAAGATAGTAAGTACTCAGTAATAACGGATACACACCAACTGACTAAAAACAAAACTGAAATTAAAAAAAAAAAAAATACGTTTTCATCGTGTTATCTGCTCAAAAGATCGGGAAGATGAAAAAAAAAATATCCTGATTAAGACCACTTTTAGGAGGTTATGAATTCTTTTATATTCGTTACGTTCCGATTTTTTTTTTAAGATAAAAATTATGGCCGTGCCCCCGTTAACGATGAAACGCACGAAATTTGTTGCAATAAACAAATAACATGGCAAGTAATGCACGTGTGTGTGTGTTTGATATAGCGAGTGGTTTGGATAATATAATCGATTATGATGATGCTCTTTTGGTGTGTCGTGTTGAGGTGTGTCGAAACGCTGTGTTGTTGTCGTTTTTGGACTTGATGTGATATTGTCACCCCTCTATCACTCCAGATTTACAATATAAACAAATAAACACGTGTTGACAGAGGTCCCAGATTGGTGTCAAGGAGACGTGTAGCTAAGCTACTGCAACTACTAAAATTGTCTACAGTCAAGTGTACTGATTTCATTCTACGGTTGCCTACCATTCATCTGAACGTCCGATTGACAGTGTTAGGAGTGTTGGTCTCTCGCGACGAATATACCGTGTTGGATTCACGGTACCGACACGCACTAGTCTACCCAGCAGTAAATAAGTACCTGACTTTGCTCTTGAGTTAGAAAAAGAAAAAGGCAGCGAGGAATGGAACTGGTCACCCCCACTTCTCGATGCTGGACCTAGAATAGTGAACTCTCTAACATTTCACTCCACAATCACGGCCCGTAAGCGTTGTCAAATAATATCTTTCTGTCCTCATCTGCTGCCATTGGCGTTGATCTTCCCCTTTAGAAAAACGTCTTTAACAATATATATAAAATAAGGGAACATCCGATTGACTAACCTGTTAAAGCACTTTCCTCTCGCGGACAGTTACCGGGTTCCAGCATAAAACCTGGTGGCGTCACGCTCCAGTCATCTGTAAATGAATACCTAACTCTGCTCATGAGTTAGGGAACGAACGAACGATCTTTATTGTCAAAGGGTTAAGAATTGGGCACGCAGGCCCGTCTGACATTCTGCCCTTTCTCTCTCTCTCTCATCATGTATGAAGACAAAGACAGCGAGGAAAAGAACTAGGCACCCCACTTCATAAAAAGATGGACCTAGTATGGAATAGTCTCTAACGCTTCACTCCCTTGCTGCAGTTTTTGTTATGGGACAACCTTTACCATTTATCTATGTTCATTGTTTGTTTGTTCGGCTCCAGGCCTCTCTCTATGTTTTATATATATATATAAAATGGCTAGTAACTCTTGACTTTTTGCAGTATCGATTTAATAATTCTTATACTCATTACTAGTTTTTATCGTCCCAGTATCAATCAATCGATCCCCTTTAGCTCACCAAAGAGCATATAACTTCAACAAACACACGCCAAGTTCCCCATCGAGTGTCACGAGCTCAAGGTCTTCCTCATCACTTTCATTTATTTCTCCAGTTCTCTTCTCCGTGTGCTTTTCTGGTCTTCCTTTACTTCTATTTCCCGGAAGATTTCAGAATAAGTAGTGACCTTGTAATGCTATCAACAGGTTTTTTTCAATGCATGTCCAATCCATCTCTTGTTCCACTGGCACTTGTCTGGTTGTTGTCATTCATAACCCTCCACTCCCAAAGGAGCATAGGCCTTCAACAAACACATGCCAAGTCCTCCTGTCACGTGCCATCATCTCAAGTTCTTTCCATGTTCTCCTCATCATTTTCACCTCTGTTTCCAACTCTCTTCTCCATGTACTTCTTGGTCTTCCTCTGCCTCTCTTGCCCTGGGGGTTCCAGAACAAGGACTGCCTTGTAATGCTATCAACAGGTTTCCTCAGTGTGTGTCCTATCCATCGCCATCGTCTTCTTCTCATTTCTTGTTCCACTGGCACTTGTCTAGTTCTTGTCATCAGTTCCACGTTGGTAACCTTGTCATACCATTTTATTCCCTCTATTCTACGCAAGCACCCATTTATGAAAGTCTGTAGCTTTTTGGTTGTTGTCTTTGTTGTTCTCCATGTCTCTGAGCCATACAATAGGACTGACTTCACATTTGAGTTGAAGATTCTTATTTTCGTGTTGGGTCCTATTTCTCTTGATCTCCATATATTTCCCAATGCAATGAAAGCTCCTCTTGCCTTTTGTATTCTTATTTTGATATCGCTGTCTGTCCCTCCAACTTTGTCTATATTACTGCCAAGATATGTGTATGATTCTACATCTTGTATTGGTGTTTCTTCAAGTTCAACCCTGTTATCATTACCTGCATTTATTCGCATTATTTTTGTCTTTTCCCTGTGTATTTTCAGACCCAATTGCTGTGACCTCTCATCGAGTGTTTTCAATTTGTCCTGCATCTGATTACGGCTATGGGACAGAAGAGCCAAGTCATCAGCAAAATCCAGATCATCCAACTGCTTAGTCAGAGTCCACTGGATTCCATTTCTGTTGTGTGTTGTCGATGATCTCATAACCCAATCTATTGCCAGCAAGAAAAGAAATGGAGACAAGAGGCATCCCTGTCGCACTCCTGTTCTTATCCCAAACGGTTCTGTAAGCTGTCCTTCGTGAAGAACTCTGCATGTCATGTCTTCATATGTTTTCTTTATTAAATTAATGATCTTCAGGGGAACTCCATAATGCCTCAACAATTTCCAAAGTGATTCTCTGTCTACACTGTCAAATGCCTTTTCGTAGTCCACAAATCCGATGTATAGTGGTGAATTCCATTCCAGACTTTGTTCAACTATTATTCTCAAAGTGGCTATCTGGTCTGTACATGATCTGTTTTGTCGAAAACCTGCTTGTTCATCTCTCAGTTTCTTGTCTATGGACTCTTTTAATCTCTCAAGGATAATCCTGTTTAATACTTTTCCTGGCACTGATAGTAACATTATTCCTCTATAATTTGTGCACTCTTGTAAATTTCCCTTCTTAGGCAACTTAACCAGATATCCTTCCTTCCATTCTGCTGGTATCTCTGACTTTACCAAGTAATTTATATATATCATCTCTGTAGCCGTGTTGATATCTGCTTTGATGGCCTCTGCTGGAATGCCATCAGGTCCAGACGCTTTTCCATCTCTTAGAAGCTTTATGGCTTTCTTTATTTCTTCCTTCGTTGGTCTTTCGCCGTTAATTTGTAGCTCTTCTTCTGCTGGCTGGATGTCTGGCGGGTTTTGTGGAGCTGGTCTATTGAGAAGGTCCCCAAAATATTCTGTCCACCTCTTCATTTGCTCTTGTATATTGCTGAGCAGTTTCCCATTCTTGTCTTTTATGAGGCAACTTGTTTGCTTGTATTTCCCTGTAAGCTTCTTTGTGCTGCTATACAGTTCTCTCATATTTCCTTTGGCTGCAGCATCTTCTGCCTCTCTTGCCAACTCCTCAATATACTTCCTCTTGTCTCTTTTGATACTTCTTTTTACTTCTTTGTTTGCTTCTGTGTACACTTCTTGAGCCTTGGCTTTGGAACTTCTGGTTTTGCTTGTGTTTAACTCTGCTTTCTTGTTTTTTCTGTCTTTTATCTTATTGATGGTTTCTGTTGTTATCCATGCTTTTTGTTGTCTTTCCCTTTTCCCCAGTATTTCTTCACATGTCTCCTTCCATACAGTTTTGACCTGCTGCCAATAGTCTTCTGTATTCTCTACATCTTCCAGCTGTTGGAGCACTTGGAATTTGTTGGATACTGTGACCGCAAATTTGTCTCTTGTTTCTTGATTTCTTAGCTGTCCTACATTATACTGTTGTCTATAATTTTGCATTGTTGCATATCTCTTGAGTTTCATTTTTACTTTGGCTATCAGAAGATGGTGATCTGATGCCACATCTGCTCCTCTATATACCTTTACATCCTGCAATGATGATCTAAACTTCTTGTTTATGCATATATGATCAATCTGATTTTCTGTTCTATGGTCTGGTGATATCCATGTTGCCTTGTGTATTCTCTTATGTGGAAACATGCTTCCTCCTATAGCCAGTTGATTTGAAGCACAGAAGTTTGTGAATAGTTCTCCATTTTCATTCATTACTCCTAGCCCATGTTTTCCCATGACTTCTTCAAATCCGGTGTTAACTGTACCTATCTTTGCATTCATGTCACCCATCAAAATTGTGATGTCTCTTCTTTTTACTTTATCCATAATTTTCCTGTAGTTTAGTATAAAATGCTTCTTTCACAGACTCTTCTTTGTCATTTGTTGGTGCATAACATTGGATGACATTTACATGAATTTTCTTTTTAGCTGTTTTGAAAGTAGCTGTTATTATTCTGGGTCCAACAGCTTCCCATTCAATGAGTGCTTTCTGTGCTTCTTTAGATAACATAAGAGCTACCCCTTCACTGTGGTGTGAACTGTCGTCTTCATGTCCTGAGGACAGCACCAATTCACCTGTGATGAGTTTCTTCCTGTCTACCCCCTTCCACTTTGTCTCACACATTCCCAAAACCTCAATTTTGTATTCCCTCATTTCTGCTGCCACTTGCGCCACTTTCCCTTGTTCGTTTAATGTCCGAACATTCCAGGTGCCAAATCTGGAAGTTCTCCTAGAAGAAAGAAGGTTAGTCAGCAACACAGACTCCTTTCGGCTTTCTCTGTGTTGCATCATATGCCTCCCCACGGGAGGACCTTCCCCTGTCTTGGATGGCTGTGTTTTATTTTCTTTATTTGACTTGTCCATATTTGTTGAAGTTTTTTGTGGTTTAAATTTTTTACAGGATGGGGTAACCGGCCCCATGCCCAACCCTCCTTAGTCGCTTTCTACGACATGCTTGGCAGGGGACAGTGTTACTATTCTTTGCTCCCCTTTCGGGCCCCGGTAACACACGGGTGCAGTTGTTGTCATTAGTTCCACATTTGTAACCTTGCCGAACCATTTCAATACTTCTTTTCTACGCAAGCACCCATTTATGAAAGTCTGTAACTTCCAAATGTATAGTATTAGGTTATTACCTGCCAGATCCCCCTGGACATAAGACTAATACACTTCAATAAATCCTGTCTTGTGCCATTTATTCAAGGTCATTCTATAGCCTCTTTATCCCGTCCCGCCTGTTTCAAGCTCTCTTCTCCATATATATATATATATATATATATATATATATATATATATATATATATATATATATATATATATATATATATATATATATATATATATATATATATATTGGTCTCACTATTTCTGTTACTGCGAGGATTTCAGAGCAAGAACTGCTTTGTAATGCTATTTGCTGCGGTTAACTTGCGCATGTTTTTGTTGAAACTTTTTATTTTTTTTGGCTCAGTTTTCACAGGATGGGGTACCCAGCTTCATGCTTCACCTTCTTTATTTGCCTTCTACGGCGTGCCTAACTGGCCACTGTGGTACTATTCTTTGCTCCACTTTGGGCTCCTGTAAAGCAATCCTTTTTTTCTCTTCATAAAAGGAAAGAGCGATTGTGTCCTCACAGCGGACTGTCTAAAACCATCTGCCTACCACACTGTGAACTCAAGAAGTTATCTAAAAGAGACATGAAACGTGAGCCTTTGTTGCCAACCTTCAAACAGTCAAACGTAAATCTTAAAACAATGAAGACAGCATAGATCCTTGACGCCAACCAGAGAATCAAACAACAGGGGAAATAACGTACGTGTTACTTCAAATGACTAACACCTTCGGGTAGATTCAGAGCATGCGGCAATGATCACAGAGCCGATGCGTTATGTCAGATCACGCTGTTTCACATCTGCGCTGAATATCAGACGTAGTCCATGTTACTCCGAGACCGGTTACATCGATCATTGTCAGATGATTTCTCAGATTAGCAAGTTTTCGATCACGTGTCTTCATGACGAATCTGTTTATTCCGCCTTGAAGAATTTCTCACCATTCTTACGTTTCCAATTTCGTTGTTTTGAAAGTGGACTGATAATTGTTACCAGCAGCCGTTGGTGGGCTCAAGAGATGGGCAGGTAACTTCTAAAATAGAAATGACTTCATTATCATCATTTGTTTCCCTTTTCACTCTACATGGAACACGTTGAGAGTCATGGACAATTAGTAAACAAGTAGGACAAGTACAAAGATGTGTTTTTCACAACAGCATGTTAAAAATACCTCACGCGCAGCGAAAAAGAGAGGCGTAAATGCGCAATGAAAGTTTACTCCTCCTGTTAGAAGGTAGCAATTCACTGTCTTTGACATGCTATGAGAACAAGAAAGATGGAATGTATCATGACAACAGGAAAGATTGAACGAAAAAGAAGTAGAAGACAACAAAGAGAGAAGACATTGGACAGTTTGACATATCCTGGCATGGAAAGAAGTGAACAACATAAATGATAAATAATACTGGAGACAGGATGCTGTGGGAAAACATGATCGCCTACGACACCTGGCACAGTAATTTAAAGAGCAAGTAGATGCAACCTCAACTGCAGCTGACCCCCCTTGCAAAAAGTCATCACCAAAACATTCATGTGCCCTTGTAGTGGTGGTTTCTGTAACAATTAAATTTATATAGGATGCAGCTAGCCCCATGAAACATCCCATAATTAGTCACAACTTGCGATATTCCTGAGGGTGCATTTATTCCTATTCTTTATTTGGCTCCCAAGAAAACCCCTGGTTTTACAAAGGTAGAAGGGGGGAAACTGGTCGCGACATGAAGCTTAGACATTGCATAAGTGAAGTCTCTAAAATTTGATCCCTACGACAGTATCTGCTAAGGGAACTACTGATAAAAGTTATATTTTTATCTTTTGGTTGAAGAAGGTGAAGCGTGTTTTGGGACAGTCACTCACAGTAGCGTACACACCAAGTCATGGAATGGTGTAACGTCTGATGATTTTTTTAATCATGGTTTATTACAATTATAACATCACGTAGATCTAGACGAATACAGTTACATCGAAACAGGAATCTTCATAATGTAGTTAACACACCATACGGCCCTTACACATCCTGGCCTACAAAATCTCTACTCCACATCAGTGCACAAATACTGCATCTACGGCAGTTATATAATAGTCATGGCCTACAAAATCTCTATAATAGTCATGGCCTTACATAATAGTCTCTACAAAATCTCTACTCCACATCAGTGCACAAAGACTGCATCTACGGCAGTTATATAATAATCATGGCCTCTCTAAAGATAGCAAACGGCTCACATCATCGCCGTGCTACTGCATAAATAGCATCCTCAAGATACTCTCCTGTGCTATAAGATATAATGCTGGATCCGTAAATATGGCCTCCTCACAGATAGCAAACGGCTCGCATCATCGCCGTGCTACTGCATAAATATTGTATCCTCCAGATACTCCTCCTGCGCTATAAGATATAATAATGGATCCGTAACTATGGCCTCCTCACAGATAGCAAACGGCTCACATCATCGCCGTGCTACTGCATAAATATTGTATCCTCCAGATACTCCTCACATCAGCGCTGTATTAATAATAATAATGGATCCTTCTCAAAGATAGCAAACGGGCATCCTCGCCGTGCTACACTCACATAAGCGCTATCATAATCTAATGAGTCCTACCAGCAATTTCTCACTCGACTCCATCCCCGGCAGTCTGCAATAATCTCGCCTTTACTCATTTTTAGCGCTATTATATGACATGTGTAAGTTAATGGATCCTTATCAAAATATTCACAATACTGCTCACCCAGCAGTTTGCAATAATATCACTTATCAACATGTCTTCACATAACACAATTATCCTCTCTAAGGAAATAATGGCCTTACATAAATCATGGCCTCTTATATTCAGCACTGTACAGGCTTACCATCAAGAACACACACTATGGGGCGACCTCTCCAGATCGATGCCCAAAACTCACTGCCCACGGGAATACACATCCTCCCCCTAAAACAGCTACGAGACCCGGCTGTTAAAAAACACCGTTCAGTCTCACTACTTGCACGGGCTAGCCACAAATAGCTAAACACCCGTATCTCAAAACAGTTCGGAGTGAACAAACCTCCACAATTGAACTGACTAGCGTTCACACGCTTTGTAACCTTACTTCTACTATTACAATTTAACATAACATTAAAGACAATCACGTCTTCAAGCAATGACAACCCATAATCTAATCTGCTCACCTAATATTTTCCAGATCACGTCCCCTTCCATTAAAATTACTGGTAACAGTTTGCCACACCGTCCGGGAAAAAATGATTTATCATTTTTTAGAAAATTTAAGATCCAAAAATTTAAAGGTTAATGAAATTATATGAAATACGTACAAAAATAAACTCCCCAAAAATTTAACTGTCAATGAAGTTATGTCAAATATCTCTTTAATTAATTCCCAAAAATTTAAAAAATTAATGAAGTTCTATCAATTACCTACAAAAATATACCTATGACAAGAGAACATAGCACATCTACAAAAATATCATCAATAAATGTAAGATAATGACTAAATCATCCCACATGCTCATTCAAGCATACCAAAAAATTAATCTAATACAAACGCAAATTAAGTATACATAGTACAAACTAAACAGAAAATAAACTATCGTAAGCGAAAAGACAAAATATGAAATGGGAATATGATAAGTATCAAATAGAATCATAAGATGACAATGAAGTCAACAATTCCATACATGTAAAACAAATAGAACTATAAGAACCAATTACATTATCTAAAGTCATATAATTAACTTAACACTACAAAGAATGAAAGTGTAAATAGCGTAACACGAAAAAAAGTATACATCAAAGATGAAACACGGAAGCATAAACAAAATATCAGACGATATTGAAAAGACAACAGACAAGATGTAAAGAAATGACGAATAGTCAACAAAGAGAGATGACAGTAAAGATGCAAATGTAAAGAAAGTTGGTAACAACACCTAACAATAACTATCTAAATGCAACAACGTAATGTAAAATACAAAAATTCTAAAGTATATTTATATACTAACACAAAAAAGAAAGTTAATGACAAGCACAGCATAATAAGTAATTTAACTAAATTATAAACTTATACATAACTAAAAATAAATTACATCAAATATCACCCAAAAAAAAAAAAAAAAAAAAATTATTAACGATAACACACGTTCCGCATTGACGCATAGTCAAGCGCTAACAACCAAAAAATACATCCAAACATCACAACATTTTCAAAGAATTAATGTCACTACATAATAGTAACCTTAACATACAATCTAGCGCTGGCGCAGAAAAAAAATATCACAATGTCCAAAACACATTTTTTCAAAAAAAAATTACAATACAAAAAATGTTTCTTAACGCTAGGTTAAATAAAAATAGTATTTTTATTTCTAAGTAATATGTAGGTATAATTAATAACTAACAATTAAATTAGCTGAGTAACATAAAAATAATCTTATCTTTAAACAGACATACATGAAAAACGTGTAAGTTTTTTTTTTTCTTCTTTTTAAAAAAAAAATACATCACAGAAACGTTACATGGGCTAACACACTGTTGAACTGCTTACGAAGTTATAAATATATAAGTGTAATATTATTTATCTTAACTATGTATTATAATCAGATATCTAAATTCTTTAAATGAACAATAGTATCAGCCGTCGCTGTTAATTCTACCCACTTAATTTAATACGAAATTTAAGTTAATTCTAGCTGACAAAAAATCGAATCGTTTAAATTATCAAATGTCATAATTGAGAAAAAAAATGGAAACCAAGTTTCAGAATACGTCCTTAACTTCAACGCAAAATCATTAATAATACATACAAGTTATGTTTAAAATTACCTTTCACTAAACAATTAATTCAAATAATCTGTATATAAATATGTTAATTAAACATGGTATCAAACCCATGATGAAAAACAAAACCAAAATTTTAAGTAGTGCATAAAAACACTCAGGACTATCTACAGAAATGACTATTACATTGTCTCAGTAAATAAGTTTGTGCATAGAAATTATTTAATGCATAATTAAAATACAGTCATATAAGTAACAACCAACAAATAATTATGGCAATCAAATGTTACAAAGATTACATAATATTTCATTAACAACATATAAAGTTCTATACTAAAGAATACAATAACATTCAGTGTTTGTAAACAGAACAAAAAATAAACAGGACCTTTGAAAAAAACAAAAAAAAAATTCCTTCGAGGTCTTGCGAACATCTCATCAACACGCAAGGTGACATCATGACACGGTGGGTTAACGTACTGTCTAGGCTCGCTTGAATGGACAAATGGTACATAGTGATCTATATCTCTCGCAGGTAATGTCAAATTAGAATGGTGATTCCCCTCGCACAGTCGCTCGCTGTGAGACAATACAAATGAAAATATCTATTTTAATCCATGGTAAGATTATGAGTGAACACGGAAAATTCACTTTACAATTACCCAAACTCCGTGGTGTAAGGTTGTGGCCCTCCTGCGATGTCAACAACTCTCGTCACATAGCAGACAACATAGACGTCCCAGGGACAACCTGACCTATAATTCACAGCTGTCAGTGCGGTAGGCTGAAAAAAATTTACTACCTTCACAAGACCGAGATGATCTCTCAAATCTATCAGCATGACAAGCAAAAGCATTTAAGAACCTATTACCGTTCCTATTACTCTGATTGCTAATAATCTTGCTCTTATATGGAGCACAGTTAACCTGGTTGCAATCTGTATAATTTCTTTTGAGAGCATTGTTATTTGCTCTATTAACACCGTTGTACTGATTTAAATCCCAGTTACAATAGTTATTCTTAATACTTCTTCCCAGATAACAATGTCCATCAGATAGAACTGACTTTTTAGCAGGAAAATTATTACTAGACTCATAAACTTTCATATAATTACTTCTGCTATAGTTTTCTAAACTTTTAGAATCACAATGTTGAGATCTGTCACATTTTTTCTTGTTTTTAGGAGAAGAAACGTTACCGTAGGATGAACTCCCTTGGTACTTTATAACCTTAGGGTTATGTCTCCTATCAAAATTATTTTTTTTCTTTGCTTGTGGTAATGTGTTTAAAAAATGAGTCACACTGCCTTGACTGGGTATGACTAGAAGGTTTGACAATCTCTTTATTTTTTTTCACAACATCTGTTTCCTTTATGGAACAAGCAGTAGTATGTTTGTTACTTGTAACCAACTTATCAGATCTGTCAATAAATACGCTGTTGGTTTTTAACACACTGACTTGAGATTTAGCACTGTTTCTTTCCTTATCTACAGGACTGCCTATTACTGTAGAATTCTCTTTGTTGGACTGTCGCCAAGAAACAATATTATTGGAAATATCATTGGTAGTGCGCTGAAAGTTATATCTTCCCCGAAAAGATACACGTCCACTATTCTCGACCTTAGAATGTGCAAAAAGTGTCTGAGGCTGACTTTTTGCTTTTGTGGTCTGATGATACGAAACTTTCTGTCTATCCCTGTCACCATTGACAGAAGACCACGTATTGCTATTCAAGACTACGTCAAGCAGACCATATATTCTTCTTCTTGCTTCTGCAATCTCAATGTCTCTAAGTGCAATCTGTTCACTTAATCTCTTGCTTAAACTCTCAGCTTTTAAGACCTTGCAGCTTTCCTCTGCTAACAAATTTTCAATCTTAATCAATTTGTCTTTCTCCCTCATTAACTCTCTCTTTATCAACCCTCTCAATCTCAATATCATGACTATTCGTAAGCCTATCAACCTTCTCTAGGGATATAGTATCCTTTTCTTTAATTTGGCGACCACAAATCACATCGTCACTTAACAGATCAATAAGTGTTTCATTACACAACTTCTCATATTTCTTAATCTGAACTTATAATTTTCCACCAATCTCCGTCTTCTCTTGAACTTTTTGAGTCAGATTTCTAACTTCGCCATTTTTTTTTCCACCTGAGCTTCCATCTCTTTAATTTTGCCTAATGCCGAGTCTAATTTTGCTCGAACACAAGCAAGCTCAGAATTTGATTTACATAAATCACCTGTAAGTTTAGTCACTTTTTTCTGTAGCTTATTCACTTCAGCAGTCCTTTTTAAGCAACTTTCCCTTTGCTCCTGTGTACTCTGTTTTATATCTCCTATTTGCTTCTTCTCTTTTAACTCTTCTTCCTGGTCACTATATATGTCGTCGCGCCATAACGTACGTATAATCTTCAATATTTCATCACGTTTGTTACCAATATGCTTGTCCAAAAACAGACGAAGGTCCAAAACTAACAATCTCGCTAGATCCTTAGCCATAATCACATGAGGAATTGACTGAAATCTCTCATCAGCAAACTCTCTTAGAGCTCTCGATGCACAAACCAAAAACCTGTCCATAACATGTGACTCAAGCTCTGGGCCTTCTAATCCCTGATAATCTGTTCCCTCTTGAAACAGATACTCTAATACAGGTCTCATATCCTCTGGATCTGTATCACAATCCATTGTGACTTGTTTACTTAGTCATCCATATATGTCTTTATTAAACTTTCATTATACCAAATCAAGTATCTTTTTAAGAAAATGCAATTATTTCTCAATCACTGCATCATCAATTCCTGTACATAGCCATACATTATTCATGCATCATCATATTCCATAATTAATCGATATAATTATCGACAACAACAACAATAGTTATTAATAGAATAGGATAGTGAAGATTGAGGCTTGTTGACATGGACAGAAGTGGCAACATCTACACACAACAAAACCACTTAACTGAAGGTAATCCTGACCCTTTCGCTAACACACTGGATATCACAAAGTTCTGACGTTAAAACACTCCACTGCAGAAAGGTAGAAGGACTAAGCTCTCTTGTCTTCAGATCTCTGCCACTGCACAGTATGTCCTCAACAATGCATCAGACGACAGGAACCGATCACAGCAACCCCGCAATCACTTGAGGTATACGTGCAGACGAACTCTCCAACATACTGCACCTATAGTTGAATCTGCATATGGAAAGACTGGAACAAGCACTGTAACAATTATGGCATCAATGTCGCTATCAGATAACAGCTATTTGATATTGAAACCAACTGATAAAGTTAGTTTAGTTGCTACACACGCCAAGATATGAGGATGGATATGCGCAGTCAGCTGATACCTGTGTACAGTTGAATTAAGCCACGCCCACACAGAGCAAAACATAACAACTTTCAGTGTTCCCACTTGTAATGACTGGTCCAGAATCTGACCTAATTTACTCTCTTATCACGCGAATGTAATGTGGGTGTTACGACCCGTTGATTTGGTCCACCAAATGTTATATAACTCAGTGGATGTTTTTATGGTGAAGAAGGTGAGTGTGTTTTGGGACAGTCACTCACAGTAGCGTACACACCAAGTCATGGAATGGTGTAACGTCTGATGATTTTTTTAATCATAGTTTATTACAATTATAACATCACGTAGATCTAGACGAATACAGTTACATCGAAACAGGAATCTTCATAATGTAGTTAACACACCATACGGCCCTTACACATCCTGGCCTACAAAATCTCTACTCCACATCAGTGCACAAATACTGCATCTACGGCAGTTATATAATAGTCATGGCCTACAAAATCTCTACTCCACATCAGTGCACAAATACTGCATCTACGGCAGTTATATAATAGTCATGGCCTACAAAATCTCTACTCCACATCAGTGCACAAAGACTGCATCTACGGCAGTTATATAATAATCATGGCCTCTCTAAAGATAGCAAACGGCTCACATCATCGCCGTGCTACTGCATAAATAGCATCCTCAAGATACTCTCCTGTGCTATAAGATATAATGCTGGATCCGTAAATATGGCCTCCTCACAGATAGCAAACGGCTCGCATCATCGCCGTGCTACTGCATAAATATTGTATCCTCCAGATACTCCTCCTGCGCTATAAGATATAATAATGGATCCGTAACTATGGCCTCCTCACAGATAGCAAACGGCTCACATCATCGCCGTGCTACTGCATAAATATTGTATCCTCC
Source organism: Oreohelix idahoensis (assembly GCA_024509875.1). Taxonomy (NCBI): domain Eukaryota; kingdom Metazoa; phylum Mollusca; class Gastropoda; order Stylommatophora; family Oreohelicidae; genus Oreohelix; species Oreohelix idahoensis. The sequence goes on along the minus strand of JAMPIV010017807.1, from coordinate 97,730 downwards.
AGATACTCCTCACATCAGCGCTGTATTAATAATAATGGCTCCTTCTCAAAGATAGCAAACGGGCATCCTCGCCGTGCTACACTCACATAAGCGCTATCATAATCTAATGAGTCCTACCAGCAATTTCTCACTCGACTCCATCCCCGGCAGTCTGCAATAATCTCGCCTTTACTCATTTTTAGCGCTATTATATGACATGTGTAAGTTAATGGATCCTTATCAAAATATTCACAATACTGCTCACCCAGCAGTTTGCAATAATATCACTTATCAACATGTCTTCACATAACACAATTATCCTCTCTAAGGAAATAATGGCCTTACATAAATCATGGCCTCTTATATTCAGCACTGTACAGGCTTACCATCAAGAACACACACACTATGGGGCGACCTCTCCAGATCGATGCCCAAAACTCACTGCCCACGGGAATACACATCCTCCCCCTAAAACAGCTACGAGACCCGGCTGTTAAAAAACACCGTTCAGTCTCACTACTTGCACGGGCTAGCCACAAATAGCTAAACACCCGTATCTCAAAACAGTTCGGAGTGAACAAACCTCCACAATTGAACTGACTAGCGTTCACACGCTTTGTAACTTTACTTCTACTATTACAATTTAACATAACATTAAAGACAATCACGTCTTCAAGCAATGACAACCCATAATCTAATCTGCTCACCTAATATTTTCCAGATCACGTCCCCTTCCATTAAAATTACTGGTAACAACTACTTATATCTTTATCTCTTTACATCAGATCAGTGATCTGAGATGCTTTGCTAAAACATGTATTATGAATTATTCATCGATGCATTCAAACTGAATTAGTATTACATCTTACATTACATTGTTGACGTTTGTGTAAGGAGCGTAAAATACCGGCTACCAATAACAGCGATTGTATTAAGGCTTACAACATCAACGATTGTGTTACTGAGGAAAATATTGTACGTAATGACATTAATGTATTAATTAGACCATCTATCACCATATCTATTCCCAGGTTACCCTGAAGAATGCACGTATTTCCCGCCCCACCTCAGCCCTGCAATAAGTGAGGACAGGCACCCGCATGTTCGTATCGCAGGTAAGGATGGTGTGGCGAGATGGATGTTAGATAATAAAATAGTTCCCATAAATTGAGAAGAGAGCTGGTGAATTAAAGGTAGGGATGGCGCAGGGCAAATAAGGTAGATAACCACACAGTTCCCGATGGTAGCTGTTGAGGAGAGCTATGAAGTAACTCACTTTCTCTCTAGACCTGTATTATGCTACTGATGTGAATGCAGCTCGTTAAATATTCACTGCCGATTTAAAAATATTAAATATTCTTTTGAATTTCACACAAGAACAAAAAAAAAAAAAGGAATTATAACTGCAATAAAATAATTAAACTGCAATTTATTAAAAAAAAAGAATCAAAACGTTTTAGTAATTAAATAAATGTCTAGTAAAAATTTCAGATATATATTTTCAAATTACAAGCTGGAAAATTAATAAAACACCCAAATGGCTTAATACTGTCGAGTGCCGTTCCAACTGGCGATCAGGTCTCCTCATTTCCAATGATCCGTGATGTCTTCGTCGTTCTCCCATGCGATTTTTCTTTTTTCATCTTCCTGTTCTTCAAGTTGAGTTGAATCCACCAGAAATAAAAAAAATGTGATGTCTGCATCTTGCCGTGCTGATTAACATTTCTTCATTGTCTTCGAAATCTTTCTAGAATTTGTTGAATTTTCGCCTTGGAAGGTAACAGTTCTTTGGAACTACAACTATACTGACCAAAATTTTCTTTCCAGTGTATGTTACAATAAAAACAAAATTAAATTGAAAATTAAGCGTAGTCCTCAAATTTAAAAAATAAAAACAGGAAGCTAAGTGATTTCAACAGCGGACTCAATCAGTGTTTGATAAATTAGTCATAAACGCAGTTAGCTGTCACCCTAATAATAATAGCTCCTTCAGTTATAACTGACTATGGGAATGCGCCCCGGGGGTAACAGCCTTCAGCTGTATTTTTTTCCTGTTGTTCCTTTTGTCGTTTTCTATTCTCTTCTGCTTGTTGTGAGAGCTTCTTTTCGATCAATCTGAGGTGGCACCGTAGAGAGCATATCGCCACTTGGTTCGGTCGGCGGCTTCATCCTCCCAGGTTGCTGGATTTATGTCCAGTGTCCTCATGTCTCTCTTGCACACATCTTTGAACCTCAGCTGCGGCCGCCCAACTGTTCTTTTGCCATCTGCTAGTTGTCCGTGGAAGATATCTTTAGGGATGCGACCATCTTCCATGCGGCGGACATGGCCAAGCCAGCGTAATCTGGGCTGTCTAAGCAGTGATGCTTGTTTTGAAGGCAAGTGGTCACCCGACGAGTAAGTTTATTAGTGAGTCACTCACCCACCCACCCACCCACTCACCCACCCACTCATCCACTCACTCACTCACTCACTCACTCACTCACTCACTCACTCACTCACTCACTCACTCACTCACTCACTCACTCACTCACTCACTCACTCACTCACTCATTCATCTACTCATTCACTCAATCCTCCATTCACTCAATCATCCAAACACTCACTTTTCTACTTAATGAACTATATTATCACCTTTGTTTTCAGACCCTTACAAGTTATTCAGCCAGCTGACAAACAGACTAACAACATCAGGTAATAAATAGACTGTAGACACCGTGTTCTCTGTGGACATCATCATCATCAAATCACAATCATTAGCAAAATCATCATTTCTATCATCATCAGCAACTGTTTTATCAGCGGCAGCAAAATCATCGGCATTGGTAGTCCCACTAGAATAAGTATGGTCACTTGTAGAAGATGCAACCTTGTAAAATGCAGATCTTTAATCCCTTCGACAACCAACATCAATACAAACTTTCCAACAACAGCGACAGCATCGTGAAGTCCATCAACGATAAACAATAATAAACAATCTTCCAAGAGCAGAATTCACACAATAACAAACAATATTTATTTATTAAGGCCCTTCAGTTCCTTCAGAAGCATAGGCCTTCAACAAAAACAAGCAAGTCCTCCTGTCCTGTGCCATCCACTCAAGATCTTTCCATGTCTTTCTCATCCCTGTCATTTCTGACTCCAGTTCTCGTCTCTGTGTGTTATTTTGGTCTCGCTGTACCTCTCTTACTTTGAAAATTCCATAACAAAGACTACCTTTTATTTCTATCAACAGGTGTTCCTCCATGTGTGCCATATCCATCTGCAGCATCTTCTTCTCATCTCTTGTTCCACTGGCACGTGTCTGGTTCTTGTCACCAGTTCCACATTGGTGATTTTGTCATTCCATTTCAATCCTTCTGCGCAAGCATCAATGTTTGACAATAAGTAACTTCGTGGTTGATATCTGTCAGTATATCAGATAGTCAAAAACACTTCAACAAATCCAACATTAACATTACATTCATTGTCCATTATCACCAAAAACCCAAATATGTCACTATTTAAATCATTATCAGTATTAATACCGTCTGGCGAAGCAACATCATTAAAATAAAACTTACTTACTTGGTCGTTCATCTTCTACCTTGGGGTTCAGAGGTTAACCAGAGAAAGTACCACGCTGCCCTATCAGATGTTTTCATTTTAGCCTGGTTCCAGTCCAGTACTCGGTCCTTCAGGGGTTGTCTGATGTTGTCCTCCCAGCGAACTCTGGGTCGTCCTGGAGGTCTGGATCCCTGGCCCTCAGTTGTGGTAGTCGACCTTCTCCATTCAGCAGACATGGCCAAACTATCGTAATGTCACTAAAATAAAATTTACCACCTAAAATCTACACTATCAACAGCGCATTAATATACAGTCTACTAAGAAAAAAAATAGTTATCTAGCCACAATATACTTGGTTTCGTCGAGAACATTATCAATACTGCATCATTACAGCTACCACAGCAATCAACACTCACATTATCCCTACCAACATCGACAATTCTTTCACCAGAGCTTGCGACTGGCAGATTGGCTAGAGCGCATATTTCTCGAGGCAAAGCGAGTTTGTTCGAAACAAGGTCGCCTCACGCTTCTGTCTACCGATCTGAAAAATTAGAGTACCTGACTCTTGAGTTAGGGAAGGCAAATGCAGCGAGCAAGAAAACTGGTCACCTTACTTCAAAAAGCTAAAACTTAATATAAGTGAAGTCTCTAACACTTCACTCCCCTAATTTAATTACCCCCCCCTTCCCGAGTATTTGCGACAGACCTACCTTTACTTTTGTTTAACCTATCATCGCAGGCTCCGGCCAGATCCAGTTGTGGCAATTTTTACTAGAGCTGCTCTCAGACGTCCGTAACACAGCCTGCATCACGTGGGAAGGCAACAACGGAGAGTTCAAGCTGGTAGATCCTGACGAAGTGGCTCGCAGGTGGGGAGAACGCAAATCAAAGCCGAACATGAACTATGACAAGCTGAGCCGGGCTCTTCGGTACTACTACGACAAGAATATCATGACTAAGGTGAGGTGGTCCATTCTACTTACTTAGCTTAGTGACCATTTAAGTCCAGTCTTGCCGCGAAGAAGCGTGGGAAGGTGGTAGTTTCTGTAGCGAAAGGTTTTTCTGGTGTGATGATAGTGGTAGAGAAGAAGTAGAATCTCTCTCCAGAAAGTATGAAGTCCCGGTGCCAGAGAAGTGCACTGGTATCACAATTGAGTTACGGCTGTGAATACTCTGAGCTGGACAATAGATTTAGGCTTCAGAAGTATAATGTGCCACTTTCGCTATAGTACCCCTATGTGATAATATAATTAAATTAGAAAAAGTAACTCAAATTTCAACAGTTAAAAATTTACCGAGTCAAATGAGTACAATTTCATAATTTATTATATACATCTACATATTCTTGTAATGAGAAATGGGTGTTGGAAGATGGTAAAATGTGTGATTATTTATAGTTACAAATTAAAATAAATAATAGAAAGAATTCTTGGATGTATCTTCCAATGAAATTCTAAAGTCTGTCACAGTAGTTTGATATCTCTTGTTATCTAGTCTCTAGCTTTTATCATCATGGACCGTCGCATTGGAAACTGCTCACAGTGTTTGTTGGATTGAATACAGAAAAACTCATCTTGTGTTTGTTCGAGGTTCCTGAGACACACTGATGATCAGGAAGACTTTCCTTCAGCCCGCCCTATACCTACGGAGGACTAAGGTGTTGAAGATTGACCACTAGGCTTCAGTTAGCAGGATCAAAGGTCCTCAAGTCTTTAGTTTAAACTCGAACATGAGCTCGATCAGGAACGATCATAAAACCTGGAACGAAAGGTAATAGGTGGCCATGGTGTTCCAACAATCTCACCACCCACTGCTGTTCATGAGACGACCATGTCTTCAGTGTTTGTATATAAATGAATGATTCATGGTAGTATGTTACAGAGATAGCATGATAAAATACTGTCTACTGTGCAGAAATACCAAAATACATGAATAAATCACATGTTATGATACATGGGTAAGATATAACCTTTGCCTTCCACTTATGGATGCCAAGTCACTTATGTACTTGCTGGTATGTCGTAAGCTTCCAGGCAAGAACTAGCCATGATATATTTGGCTAACCAATTAATGGTTATGCTTCCTGACAATGCCGGTTGAGGTTATTTCTGGTTAGCGTCATTGGCTTCCTGTATACCCTTTTTAATATGTCTGATACAATCAAATCGTAAATAAAATCTGAAATAAAATGATATTAGTCACACATATATTTAATAAACTTACATACCCTCTTAGGATTAATAAGCGCCCGGTGAGGCTGTATTTGTTGAAGTTAATCTGCCCTGCATGCAGTGTGAAAGAAAAAACTTTTCTAGCAGATACTGTCTTCCAGTTTCTCACTCTGGCTTCTGGATTTGGTGTGTGTGATTTTCAACGAGCCGCTCTGTCTTTATATTTGGGCGACTCTCCCGTACGAGAAAGCACCCTCTGAAGTCCCATAAGATTTTCGTTTTATCTCCTGGTTTGAGGCGATCTGTGCTTTTTCTGTACTTGTTTTCTCTTCTTTTCACTACACACTTATCTCTTTCCTTCCTTCCTATGTATCCTTTCATTTTCCCCATATGAGGCTTTCATTCTATCCAAGTTTTATCGAAATCCGTTTAGGTATGTAGTTATAATAAATTTTTAAAGATTATGAGCTAACTTTTAGCAGATGTGATGACGATGAAAATTATCAATTATTTTAAAAACCATTTACAGTTGAATAATATCCTTGGTCAGTGATTGGTCAGTGTGTGTCCTATCCATCGCCAGCGTCTTCTTCTCATCTCCTGTTCTGCTGGCACCTGTTTCAATCTTGACACCAGTTCGATATTAATGATCTATTCGCATCTTTTCAAACATTCTATTCTACCCACCAATTTATAAAAGTCTGTAACTTCATAGTTTTCATATAACGTTGTAAAATCGACTTCCGTAGACTACGTAGTCTTTTAACGTATACTTTGTTGGTATGGCTCAAATTAAGACAGAAAATTGGTTTGGTTTGGCTTTAAGGACCATCTCTATTGCACATGGACAACTCCATCCGTGCTTCGATCTCCTCCATTAGATCATACAAGGAGGATCTCAGCACAGTGCACGAACCCCGTAGCACCGGCGAGAATCTGAATGTGTGTATATAGGAATCACACATTCTATAAATATATTTGGTGGATAGGTTTATAATTTTTAAATTTTGCCACTGCAGCGGCCTTATGGCTTACTCTTTACGGTTTCCAACTGCCATTGGATTTTTAACATGCGCAACTAGCAGACGGGACCTAGTATTTTTTTCGCCCTTGTCCGAGAAGGCTAGGCATCCGATCTCACTACCCATGAGACCAGGGGGGAGTATGACATCATTAGGATCACTGGTTCTGAAAAAAAAAAATATGTCCGTAAATTATATTATCTGCATTGGGAATCTAACCCGGTACCTCTAGAATTCGAGGCCGACGCCATACTTCTTGGCCACTCCGACCCCTAAGAAAGAAAATTAATGCATTCTAACTCAAATCTTTATTTTTATTGTGATCGTGATTTTGCATTTTAAAGTTCTGCTTCAAATGTCAATCCTGGCGTGACCATGGGTCTACCTTTGCATTTCTTTCTATGACCCCGTGGAATCCATCCTTCTATGACACTGTGGGATACATCCTTCTAAGACCTTGTGGAATCCATCCTTCCATGATCCTGTGGAATCCATCCTTCTATGACCCTGTGGAATCCATCCTTCCATGATCCTGTGGAATTCATCCTTCTATGACCCTGTGGAATCCATCCTTCTATGACCCTGTGGAATCCATCCTTCTATGACCCTGTGGAATCTATCCTTCCATGACCCTGTGGAATCCATCCTTCTATGACCCTGTGGAATCCATCCTTCTATGACCCTGTGGAATCCATCCTTCTATGACCCTGTGGAATCCATCCTTCGATGACCCTGTGGAATCCATCCTTCTATGACCCAGTGGAATCCATCCTTCTATGACCCTGTGGAATCCATCCTTCCATGACCCTGTGGAATCCATCCTTCCATGACCCTGTGGAATCCATCCTTCTATGACCCTGTGGAATCCATCCTTCTATGACCCTGTGGAATTCATCCTTCTATGACCCTGTGGAATCCATCCTTCTATGACACGAAACTGAATTTAGAAAATAAAAACATTATCTCATAATCGATATAGTTCGATCTCCAGTGCATGGAACATGATTATATGGGTTTAAGTATGCACATGCTATTGCAATTGATTTAAAGATTATCAATTCACATCTTCTTCTTTTTTTTTTTATTCGAAGAACAAAGATTCCCAATTCCAAGATTATAGATTTACAAACACTAAAATAAACGGGCCCCGTTTAGTTCCCGGGGGGGGGGGGGGTGTCTCTGAGGGCATACGGAAAGAATAAGACAACTGCTTCTTCATGCATGACGTACAAGGCGGCTAGTTTGAGGTTGTGCAGGAGGCTTGCAACCTCATCACGTGAAACAAATTACTACAGAAACCACCACTGCCTTGGTGCAAGCTTCCAGTACGCGGACCAGCTGTAGTGGTGGTTCCAGGCCTCATGGAGAGCATATTGGACAAAAATGCCAATGAAAAAATTGGTGACAACAATGTAATTTTCAGTGTCTTATATTCGGTGTTGTTCAAATATCCTCAGGTTCACGGCAAGAGATACGCCTACAAGTTCGATTTTGCTGGGTTGGCCCAAGCTCTTCAACCTTCAGCTCCCCCCGCAGAGGCGTATTCACATCCCTACATGCATTCAGATTGGCTATTACATCCCGGATATCAAGGAACCACACCAAGCGTAAATTTTACAGCCAATCATTATCATCAGCCTGTCGCGCAGATGCACCCTGGGATTTTTACGTCCACCGGCCCCGGCAGCTATTATCACCACCATTATCACCATCACCACTTTTCTCCAACAGCGCATGCATCGTCTGCAGCTCCACCGCAGGCAGTACCACAGTCGCAGGAAATCATGCCTTATCACAAGTATCACCACCAGCCATATCATCGTCACCACCAGAATCACGTTTTTGCATCTGCTGAGGATGGCCACACCAATCCATACATGAGCACTTGTTATTGATTGACCAATGACTTAATTATACCTAAAGCTAGCAAGACAGGCAAATGTTGCCAAAAGAAGCGATCAGTTGACTTGTTTCAATGTATACAAGCAGCCAGGATGCATAGGTCTATTATCTAATGATCGAGGCACTACGATAAAATAAACCAAACTATCTACGTTCTTATCTAACCTGTGTGACCTGGTAGACACATTAAGACAACAAACATAAACACTTGTAGCTCTACCTTACTCTGAACTAATATGCACGGACAACAAGACATATTTTTATCTACTGCTATAGACTTGCAAGACCGTTCGACTGGCAGAGTGGTTAGAGCGATGGCCTCTCGCGGTAAATTACCGGCTCCAAGTGGCATCATGCTCCAGTCTACCCAGCTGTAAATGGGTATCTGACTCTGCTGTTGAATTAGGGAAGGCAAAGGCAACGAGATAGGGAACTGGTCACCCATCTCACAAAGCTGGACCTAGTATAGTGAAGTATCTAACACTTCACTCCCATACAGCAGTATCTGCTGTCGGACAACCTTTTTTTGTCTTAAAGATTTACAGTGACTGAATAACTGGGGTTGCAAAAATGTGGTCTTACAGGAAAAGAATCCCTGATCTGATTTGATCAAATGCCGTATTCGCATCGAAAATCAGCTTCAGTAGATCTCCAACATCTTCAGTCTCTTGCCTTGATGGTGCACTCTGGTGGACTATATCCTTACCAATATCTTGATGGTGCACTCTGGTGGACTATATCCTTACCAATATCTTGATGGTGCACACTGGTGGACTATATCCTTACCAATATCTTGATGGTGCACTCTGGTGGACTATATCCTTACCAATATCTTGATGGTGCACACTGGTGGACTATATCCTTACCAATATCTTGATGGTGAACTCTGGTAGACTATATCCTTACCAATATCTTGATGGTGCACACTGGTGGACTATATCCTTACCAATATCTTGATGGTGAACTCTGGTAGACTATATCCTTACCAATATCTTGATGGTGAACTCTGGTGGACTACATCCTTACCAATATCTTGATGGTGCATTCTAGTGGACTATATCCTTACCAATATCTTGATGGTGCACTCTGGTGGACTATATCCTTACCAATATCTTGATATTGTCCTCCCACTTATACAGGGCTTTCTTCCTCCTGTACGTTTGCCTTCAAGGTTACGAATCCCACAGGCAGCTAACAAGACTAATGAGGGTGTCCTGAATGAGGACCAGTGTGCACATTCAGTTTATTATATGCATCAGAAAGAGGCAGTACATTGTCACTGAGCGTGATCAAAGAAAGAAAAAGTTCGCACACATTGTTAAGAGATAGAAGACAAACGAAAGAGAAGATAGTGGATAGTTTAGCAAAAGACCATGCAGAATTTCACTAACATAATTGATAAACAACACTATGGGCCGAGAAAGCATAAAGGCGTCTGATTTGCTGACTCACTTGTCATCTAGAAAAATCTCTACATTTGGCACCTGGAATGTTTGTCTTTAGTTCTATTTTCCCTTGTATTTTTCGCTTTCCTCTGCCGCGTTTACCATGAGTATTCCAGAACAAGTACCACCTTGTAATGATGTCAGCAGTTTTGCTCAGTGGGCGTCATATTCACCGCCAGCGCCTTCTTCTCATCTCTTGTTCCATTGGCACTTGCCTGGTTCTTGTTAGTGTTCCATTTTGGTGATCTTGCCGTACGATTTAAACCCATTCCATTCTACGCAAACACCCCTTTAAGAAAGTCTGTAATGTCTTGGTCAGTTGCAATCAAGAAAATACAATTTATTTTAGCAATATAAAAATTTCCTACCGGTTTGCTAGGCCTGTCACAGTTTATAAAGCTTGTACCTTTAAAAAAACAAAAAACTGAGCACGTCAGCCCACCATAGGCCTTGCCTAGTTTCGCGCTTACAGGGTCAGAAGTTTTTTCCATAAGTGTGAGTACTCGCATCCCACATGACGTATTTTTTTAATTTCTGATCTAGGACTTTGCCTGTAATCATGGTGGATCAGATGACTCTTGCATTTATTGGGATCATGATGTGATTAAGAGGTAAAAACAGTGTTATTTTTTTGTTTTTTTTTTTTAATCAACATCTGTGTGTGAATAAAATGTATCATAAAAAATATCGATGAGTGTGTGATCTTCTAGAATGTGTGTGGGGTGTCTGTGGGGTGGGGGGGGGGGGGGGGGGGGGGGAACAACAGTGTTTTTTTTTGTTTTTAAGGAGCCCTGTTTCTTTTCCCTTTATATTATTTTTATTTTGCATTTTTGTTTGTTGAAATTTTATGCAGTTTATTATTATATTTGTATTATTTATTTTTTTTGCTTTATAGTCTAATATTAATTATTAATATTTGATTAAATTCCTTATAGAAATATAAATATTAATATAAATCACAATGCTATATATATTACAAGATTATGGAAGAAAGTAACCATCTGTTAATTTAGAATAGTATTATTTTATATAAATTAATATAAGTTAGGAATTATTAAATCATGAAATCTAAAAATAAAATTAATATAATAAATATCGATGAATAATAATATAAAGATTGACATAATAAGTAAAAATATATCTTATCTGTAATTATACTAAATAAAAAAAGTGATTATAAAAATAATTTGATATCATAATAAAACTAGCAATATGAATGAATATTTATAATAATTATAAAATATAAATAATTCTTAAAGTATATACGAAAAAAAAATTTTATTATACTATATAAGCAACTTTAATCTTTATACGTATCCTCGTGGACTTAAAAAAATTATAAAGTAATTAAAAAAATGTAAATTCAATACATAAAACACTTAGTTAATTTACGATAATGCAATTAAGAGGTAGAATATCTGTTTGAAGTTAATTAATATTTATATTATAATATAAATAAGCGCCATCATAAATATTATAAGTATTTAAATATTAAAACTAATGCTTGAGCATTCTAGTTTTTGTACTTAGATATTTTAGATGTATGAATAAATGTCGTAAAAGGTAAGTAAGCTACATTACCTTCTCTAAACTTTGGATTCTTGATAATCATCACACATCTATATCCAGGGATATCCCCCTGTGGTAAAAAACCTTTTGTAGAATACCCATAAAAATATGCATAAACTCAATTCAGTATATAATGTCACTTGAACCACCAGGGTCGTTATATTATTATGGTTTAAAGTTAATGTATAATATGCGCGTCAGATATTATAGTTAAAAATATAAAAATGGAACCAGTAAAAGGGCAATTTTGGGGAATAGAGAGGACTTGAAAAGTTGGGCTCCTATGTGCAGTGGTACGTGGGAACAATTTAATTTGAATTAGTACAATTATTTTTTTTAGATATTTAGAAACGCATAAATTTACCGCAGTATTTCGTTTATTTACATTAGATCTGCTTAGTTGAAGAATAATATTTTTTTAAAAAGAAGAAATGGCGGGGGAATACTTTCAAAATAGTAAAATAAACTTCTATTAATATCACTAGTAGAGTAATTGGTAACTTAGATAAAGATAATTATTTAATTATATATCTTCTTATGCAATAAAGCCAAAGTGAGAGAAATGGAGCTTATATATTTTAACTCAACATTTTTTATAAATAATCTTAGCATAATAAAAACTGAAATAGGAAAAATTTTCTAGTAGGAAATTAATCTGTACGATTTTTTCTACATTTGTAGATTAATACCACAAGGAATTTACCAACTAAAATAATTTAAATTAACAAAAAAGAATAGGAGGTCCTGATTTACTTATATTAAAATTACTAGTTTCTTTTTTTTTGCCCGTAATTAATATAACAATGACGTAAAAAATAAAAAATAGAACATATGTATTAGCAGGAATTCATATGGAGGGTAATAATGAAATTGGGTATGATTAATAATGGGTAAGTGAAAGCCTATTCCGCCAATATCATTTATAATTAAATCATACTAACTTTACTGGTGATTTGTACAATAACAATCTGGATAGATAACCTCTGTAAATTTGGGGTCTATTTTAAAAACATTCAGGGGGGGGTATGGTTATGGGTATTATTTAGTTTTCAGCAGGGGGCACTCTAAAATAAAATAATTAATACGGGGATAATTGATAGAAATATATATTGCTTATAAATATTATTTAATTTTTTATAAGGGGCGGATAATATATATATATCTGAATGCATATATATAATTTCTGATTATTTAAGTTATATATGTTGTTAATCGGGTAAATTATTTTAAATATTACACCAAATTATGTAAGATTAAGTGATTATTAATAAGTTTTTAATTATATGGAAACATGGTTGATGAATAATTAGATAAAACATTTTGTATTAGATCTCATTTCATAGTTAATTACCAATATGGATCTATTAAATAACTATATATTAATTAAATAAGATAAAAATTAGTAAATATATTGAAAAAATCTTACAATGAATTGATAAAATAAGAATAATCTTTTAATAAAATTATATTAACAGATAGGAAGGACATATGTTTAATATATATACTATAGTATCATTAATAGTAGATGACTTTTAAATTATAATATATTAGAAAAGATTGAATGCACGTCAGCCCACCATAGGCCTTGCCTAGTTTCGCGCTTACAGGGACAGTCCAAGTACATCCACATGGAATTTATTTCTGATCTAGACTTGCTTAATCAGGTGGATATAACCTGCCTATTGGCTCAGATGATTATAACAGTATTTAGTTTTTTTTATATTCAACATCTGTGTGGAATAAATGTACATAAATATCATGAGTGTGTGTGTGTGTGTGTGTGTGTGTGTGTGTGTGTGTGTGTGTGAACACAGAAATAAAGAGGAAAACAAGAAGCACATAAGTAGGAAATAAATAAACGAATATAGATAAATAGATAAATCCTTATATAACCTCCAGCTAATCACAATGCTTTTATATACAGATGTGGAAGTGAACCTCTGTCTTTTTACACCCTCACTGACTCTTGAAATCATCCATACACTTCCAGGGATTCCATCTGTGGCGAAAAATGTTGAGAACTCAGCAATGCGCACTAAACTTGGAGGAGTCACTTGAGCCCCCAGACGTAACTCTGGCTTCTACCTGGTTGGCTATGCATGGAGGCATATCTTGAGTCATCCTTATATGACCACCAGCTATGCACAATGCTACAATATATGTACGTGGAAGTGAACCTATGTCTGTGAGGCTAATCACATCCTCATTGACTCTTGAAATCATCCACACACTTCCAGGGATTCCCCCTGTGGTGAAACTTGTTGAGAACCCAGTATTGCATACTAAGCTTGGAGAAGTCACTTGAACCCCAGGCGTAATTCTTTGGCTTTGACTTGGTTCACTGCGCGCAGAAGGATCTCACTGGAACCAGTGACAGGCAAGGGAAGCTGAGAAGTGGCTCTGTGCAGGACGTGACAATTCCTTGAAAGAGCCCAGAACCAGAGTACAGTATCTTAGCTCTGCATAGTTGAAGAGCCCCCTTGGATGGCGGGGAATGCACAGCATGCCATACGCTTCTTACTCCTAGCTTGGAACCAGATGTGACCATCCTTTAAATGCAAGCCAAGCTGGAGAAACTGGAGCTCATAACTTCAACTCAACACGTTTCGGAATAGCAGAAAAACTACAGGAAAAGCCTAGATCTACAGTGTAGATAATACCAAGGAATGTTCAACTTGGTGTTGGCTGCAAAAGAGCGAGAAGCCCAGCAGCCCTAGTTAAACAACGACGTAAGACAAAAAAAGAAGTGATAGGATCACTGGGGAAATCGAACTGGGTCTCATTCGAATGGCGCCATCGCCTTAATACGAGAATGAAACTTGACAGGACATAGTCAACCTAGCATACCCAGAAAAGTACCTCATTGGCGGTGGTGAATTTTCATGACACTATACGCATATATGGAACACATGACCTTGAAACAGCCCAGACATTTATAGAACCAATTATCTATATAACTTTCCTATTTACGAGTGTCTACAATTTACCTGAATTCATTTATTTATTAACAAAGGAAGGACGATATATATATATATATATATATAATTGGCCCATATATAAGGACGGAAGAAGAAGAAGATATATAGTATATATATATAATATATATATATATATATTATATATATACGACATAATATAATATATATTATATATAAATATATATATTATATAACGCACACAAAACACACACACAATTATTGTCTTGTTTCGACGCCACTACGTACATAGTTTACCGGTACGACGACCCGGTCAATAATTATTATTACTATTTTTGACTTCGAACTAAAATCAGATAAATCACTTGTATAATACTTACTATGACTTAGATCATTGATGTTATTTATTATGGTTCGCCATTTCATTGACCCATGCCTGGGTCGGCATCAAAATGCGACAACATTCCTCGCCTGTCAGTTTAATCCAAGTTTCCCGGTCGACGAAAAATCCACAAATGTTGTAATCACCCGGTCGCCAAACTTAGCGCGGCTCCTATAAGTCGATATGTTTGTACTCTTTATGTTGTTACCATTTAAATAAAACTAAATGCACATTTTAAAAACTGCGTTACACTCTTTATGTAAGGGAATATTGCGAATTACATATTGTAGTAATTTATAATATAAAATAGCATTATATTATTTACAATTATAACATAAAATTAAATAAAATTTTACAATGTAAAAATTATAACGTAATAGAACTAACAAGACAGCCGTCCTAAGTACGAGTGGTCGTAAGTCGCGTCGCGTACGTTGTAAGTCGAGAGCCATCAGTTTACCGGTATGTAATAAAAAAAAATATTTATGCATAAAGACAACTCTGAGAGTCATTCTTAGAATTATCCACCGCTGTGGCTATTTCTCCCTGCTAGGATGCAGCACATTTCTCTAGAATAAATAATGAAGGAAACCTGAGTCACGTGAGTAATAAATACATAAGTAAATAAATAAATGACTATAGGTAATTAACAGGCACTCATTAGACAGATGGATGACACTAGATGTGATGGCCTTCATATATCTAAGGAGCGCCAGTCAATTACCTATATATTTCTTTTCTGTTGTCTAATGTCCTCCATCTGTCCAATGAGTGCCTTTTAATTAACTATATATTTCTTTTCTGCTGTCTGATGCCCATCTGTCCAATGAGTTCCTGTTAATTAGCTAGCCATATATTTCTTTTCTGTTGTCCCCCATCTGTCCAATGAGTACCTGTTAATTACCTAAATTTATTTTTTATTTATTTACTTTTTTACACATTTCTCCATGGGAGCCAAGCAGTACAGCTTTATGCATGTAATATTATCTTTGATGAACTGAGGACACAACAAGTAATGTTAAACCCAATACTCACGTGTGTATAGCAAAATAAATACGTATATAGAAATATTTTTGTATATAATGTGTACAAATGAGAAATTATCTAGAGAGGAAGCCGAGATATTCAGTTAACTGACTGAGAAACGGCACTATAAAGTCTGCTCTATCCAGCAGACGACATTCAATGTTTAGTTGTAACAAAAAACGACACCCATTGTTAGCATTTGGTGTAGCACGCATAATCTAAGAAAAAATTATGTTGAAATTTAAATGTATGCGTCTTGTAGTTTCCTATTATTAGGATGAGTGTCACAGGCTTGTAGCTTTTTGGGAACATATTTTCCTATTTTTGGTACCTTATTCATTAGGCTCATAAAGATTTTAGTGAAATCAACAGAAAACACTGTCAAAAGTCCAATAATCGACATAATGCAAAGGGGCATAAGTAATCTAAACTGTACTATTTTTCACTTAGTTGAATTAATTCCCTTGATAGAGTCACAGCTGTTGCAGCCTAATTCAGCATCTTGTCCTTTTCTTTTTTCAATTAAAAGTTTCCCTCGTTTTGGCGAGGCGCGTTCAACCTAGTCGGTTGTATTAGGGCGCATGTCCAAATATGAAAGACCTTCAGGTCTGATGACAGTATCTGATTAGCGCATCTTGTCCTAAAGATTTTCATAACCACCCTTCAATTACTTAAGCAAAATATGTCTTCACTAAGATCACGCCAACACGATGTCTTACCATGTCTTGGTTAATGTCGCCGAATCCGTCTCCGAGTATTATTTTGGTTTCTCTTTATCTAGCTTCCCCTGAGGATTCCAGAACAAGGACTGCCATTTACAGCTTGGTAGAATGCAGTTTTCGAACCTAGAAACTCTATCTCGAGAAGCTAGCTAGTTGGATGTTCCGTACTGCGAATAATTAGAAATGAGAAGTTATACCTTCTTCTATGTAGTAAAGCAATTGACGTGATTACAAGTCAGAATACGCAGACGTTAAGGTCTTTTATGTTTAGTAATGCGCCCCAATTTAAATCTTATTTTTTTTTAAATTTATTTGACGAACAAAGGTCCATTTCCAAGATTACATATATTTTTTTTTTATTAATGGACCGTGTGTCTCGGTTAAACGGGGAACGCCTCACCAAAACGAGGGAAAATTTTATTTAAAAAAATGATTACAAGGTTTAAAGGTATCGATTCTTCCATCCCCTATATCGGGGTTTCTCAACCGGGGATCCACGGAATCCTAAGTCTCCGCGAGAGGTCACTAGGGGTTCTGCGAGAGATTGTGATTGGACAAAAAATAAAAATAAATAAACGTCGATTTTTTAAATTTTGCGCGCCGGGTGATGTTAACGCTCGCAGTGATAGGCAGTGTGACCTAGCAGCCTGGTATGACAGCGCGCAATAGGACCGTGTTCACTCCTACACATACCTTATTTCATTAGCCTCTTGTAGAGTAGAAATTTGTGATAAGACTTTTAGGTCTACTTGGACAAGGTTAAAAACATCAAGTAGGAAATTTAAAAAAAGAGAAACTAAATTTTTTTTTCTTTCTACTTAGCTACTAACTTGACTTAGAGTTGATATCTTTTGTTAGGAGGGGAAACCACACAACAGGAGTAGGCTAATAAGTTGGCAACAGAAAACTGATCAACAGCAAAAATCATTCACTATTCAAAAGAGCTTTGACAATTATTATTGGATTAATGTATTTCCAACTTACTGATCACGTTAACATGCGTGAGCTGTTGATGTAATAATTTTTATGTAGGGGTTTCCTGAGACCTGACAATTATTACAAGGATTCCTCCCGGATAAAAATGCTGAGAAAGTCTGCCCTATGTTTACTCAGCGTTATTTCTTGAATATATATGTATATATACAGAGAGAGAGAGAGAGAGAGAGAGAGAGAGAGAGAGAGAGAGAGAGAGTGAGGGAGGGAGAGAGAGATACGTTTTTATGTACTACTTAATGTAGATTATGTGAATCAATGATGTTTACTTAGTTAAAATTACGCAATTGTGATTTCAGTTTTGCGTCGTTGTGTGCGTTTGTTTGTGTTCGTGTTAGCGTTTCTGAGAGTATGGCAGAGAAAGGGCGAGAGTCATAGAGAAAAGGAAGAGAGAATAGATTATTTGTATGTATTTACGGTAGTTGATTAAAATAAATGATGTTTAATTATTATAAATGTGTATGTGTATTCTTCTTCTTCTTCCTCGTTCGTCCTAAAAAGGACGTTGGTTGCGTTGTGTTCGTTTACATCGGAGCTGCGATATTTGCGCCTTTCGGCCGACACATCCGACTTCAGCACAGCATTTTTTGGGACCGGGTTTGCCTTCCCTCTTCGATTCCTACTCTCTCAGCCAGACTGCAGTGATGCAGTCCGTTTCCAGGACCACCACTTGGAGGTGGAGTAGGGTCTTGGTCAGCTCTGGTTCGCTGACCCTGACTGAAGCAGTCAAGCTGTGGGTCGCTGCCTGCATTCATCTCGTTTGCTGTGTCTTCGGTCCCATATTCAAATATATTTATTTGTGTACACACAAGCTTGCATCAGAGAAAGAGCGAGAACGAACATTATTTATTTTTAAAGGGTTAAGAATGGGGCACGCAGGTCCGTCTAATACTCTCTCTCTCTCTCTCTCTCTCTCTTTCTCTCTCTCTCTCCCCTCTTGCATACTGTATCCTTTCATTCCCACATGTACTTTCAGCTATATTTAAAGGCATGCAACATTATAAAGGTAATATAACAGCATACATTTATAGTATCCAATAATAATCAAATGTAACAAGTACGTTGAAAAAACGTAAGAAAGAAATGAAGAAAACGAAGGGAAAAATATTAATAAACAAACAAACAAACAAAATTCAAACCCGAGAGAAAGAAAGAAAGAGAGAGAGAGAGAGAGAGAGAGAGAGAGAGAGAGAGAGAGAGAGAGAGAGAGAGAGAGAGAGAGAGAGAGAGAGAGAGAGAGAGAGAATTTAAATGCAGATATTACAGTAGATGAAATAGAAAGAGCTTTAGCGGGAAAAACCAATACCACCTCTGGGCAAGACATTCTGAGCTATGAAATCCTCAAAAAAGTACCAAATACAACTCTAAGGGTGATTGCATACCTCTACAACAAAATCTGGCACACGGGAAAAATACCATGTTCATGGAAGACAGCAGTAGTCATCCCCATACTAAAGCCAGATAAGGAAATACATGATGTCAGCTCATACAGGCCAATATCGTTAACATCGCATCTAGGAAAAATTCTAGAAACAATAGTCAACAGCAGACTAAAATTCCATCTAGAAAAGCATAATTTGTACAGTCCAACCCAGGCAGGCTTTAGAAGCCAACATAGTACAATAGAGCAACTGTTGAGGCTGGAACATGATGTTAAAATGGGCTTCAAAAGGAATGAAAAGACAGTAGCAATATTCCTTGATGTAGCAAGAGCATATGATGAGTGTTGGAGGGAGGGTGCACTATATAAGATTAGGAAATTAGGTATAGTAGGCAGAACTTACAATTATTTAGAAAACTTCCTGCAGGATAGATACTTCACAGTACAAATAAACAATGATAGATCTGAGGTTTATGAACAACAGAATGGAATTCCACAGGGATCAGTAATATCACCATCTATATTCACGATTATAGTCAACGACCGAGGCGACGAGTTTAAAGACTTAAAAAACAACTTATCCCAGTTTGCAGATGATGCTGCGATATGGAGAACGGGAAGAAACCTCCCATTCCTCTATAAAACAGTACAAAAACAAATAGATAAAGTATCTGACTGGATGAAAAAGTGGGCATTTAATCTAAACGTTAAAAAAACCGTAGGAATGATCTTCAGTAGATAACATGTAATTAAAAATAATATAATTGATTTAAGTATTAATGAGCAAAAAGTATGCACAGCAAAATCAACTAGATTTCTGGGTATGGTACTAGACCAGCAACAAAACTGGAACAAACATATAGACCTATTAGTGCAAAACTGTAGGGGGCTTATTAACATGCTAAGATATATGAAAGGAAGTGGTTGGGGAGTCTGCAATAAGACTATGCTAACCTTTTATAAATCATTTATTAGGGGCAAACTTGACTATGCCAGTGTTGTCTATGCATCAGCCGCCCCGAGCTATAAGAAAAAACTAGACACAGTCCAAAACCAGGCACTGTCAATAATAGCAGGTGCCTCAAAGGGTACATCAGCAGAGGCATTAGAAGTAGCGCTAGGCATTATACCCCTAGAGCTGAGGAGAAAAGAGCTGAGATTCAGCTACTGGGCAAGAGTGGCAAAAGATGAACTCACCCAGCACACAAAACCTTTGATAGGGGTAACCAGTACATAGGCCACATACCACTAAACCATAATAGATACTCGTCAGGATGGAAAACAATGGATGAAGTGGATCAACACCCAGACCTAATTAATATGATAAACAGTAGTACTCAGTATAAAGCAAAGATCCCAAAATGGGAACTAAAAGTACCTGAAACAGACTCCCACCTAGCAAAGATCATAAACAAATCTAACGACATAATCTCAGCAAAAAGTAAAGCACTAGAGTACATAGAACGGTATATAAATAATAGCCTAACTATATATACAGATGGGTCAAAAGATGAAGAAGGACAATTAGGAGCAGGAATAGCAATACCAAAATTAAAAATTTATAAAAGAGACAAAGTAACAGGTAATACATCCATCTTTACAGCAGAATTAGTGGCAATCCTAAAAGCTTTAGAAATAGCTGCAGAAAACCCACCAAAGAAAGTAACTATTCTCACAGATTCTCACAGTATTAGCTATCAGAAACAGAAACGAATGTAGCAGGCCAGATATTATAGAGGAAATACTACAGATTAATACATATCTGCACACTATAGGATGCAGTGCAACAATAACATGGATACCATCACATGTGGGGATAGCAGGAAATGAGCTTGCAGACAAAGAAGCCACGCTCGGGACGAGTACAGTTGGTCATGCTGGATAGGGCGGGATCCAAAAGTCCCTCCCCCCGGGATGTCTAGCACCGGTGTGGGGACTTACCCGGGGGGACGGGAGTTGTGGCCCTGTTGGGTTGATAAAGTCATTTGGATGAGCGTCGTGGTTGCTCACAGGTTGTTAACTACAACATGTTGGGTAACAGTGGGGAGGTTGCCCCAAGCTTTATCGGTTAATGTAATGTAATGTTATTATATTTGTTTCCAGGGTCGCCCCCTCCACCGTGTGTGCTGTATGTACGTTGGGTCTGTCTCCCGCTAAATTTGCCTTTGTGCCGGCCGAAAGGCATTGTGGTAAGACCACCAATAAAACAAATCGAACTTCCTTGATGTAAGATGAGCATAAGATGAGAAGGGGAGTTGAGAATTGCTCGAGGCCCACAAGATTGGATAGGAACTTAGGTATAGGAGGCAGTGAACTAACGGGGGATAGTTACAAGAGCTTCACCTGGGGGATAGGGATACTTCCACTTAACCCCCCCCCCCCCACACATCGTTAGACAATATCTCAGGTTTATTCAACAATCTGTAATACATTCCCCCAGACGATTAACTGAAACTAGATTTTTCTCTAGAAGGTACTACCCCCCCTTCCCTGGTTTGAAGTATTAACCACTTATTATTCCCCCCCCCCCCCCCCACTTTGTAGTTGACCCCCTATGTTCCTAAAGACTGTAACCCCCAACAAAACTTATTCCCTGGGATTAGCACTTGATGCACACCTATCGGCATGGACGTGTAAACATGCCCAAGAAATCTCCGACTTCTAGAATTATGGCAAAACCTTCTTCCCTTTTTCCTTTCTGGGGATCCTAAGACTCTACCTTTAGTAACCCCAAGGTAGAATTCCCTCCTGGACTGGAGGTAGCGCTGGGGGGTGATGTAGAAAAGTGGGCATTTAATCCTTTTACGTTAAAGGGAAAATGTAGGAGTGATTCTTCAGTAATGGAGAGACCTGTAATTTTTAAAGACGAGGGGGTTTGGTTTATTAAGTTTTAGGGGAGGGGCGGGGGGGAGGGTGCACAGCAAAAATTTTAATCTAGCTTTCGGGTATGGGATTTGTACAATAGCAACCTTGGCCTCTTACAAAAACAAGTAAAATTGCTTTCTTGATATCTCTATTATTTCACAATTCTTCATTCGGGGGCTTATTAACTTGCTAGGGATTTAGTTAAGGAAGTGGTTGGGGGACTCCGCTCCATTGAGATTAAGTTAAATTAAAGATATAGGTTAAAAAATCACTAAAAGAAGGTGTATCCCTCGGTCACTATGCGCGTAAGGTCTATGATAAAAACAGCCCTCGTGCTCATAAGATGAAAGACAAAGAGATAAAGACTAGGATATAAAGTCAATTTAAGTAGGCCACTGTTTTTGGATTTTGTTTGTCAAAATAATAGGCAAGATATGTTAAGCTAAAAGGGTACTTACAGCAGAATTCTAGATTGTTTCAGCGCTTAGCTTGAAGAGGTTACCCCTGAGATGAGGATGAACAATGAGAGATGGGATAGGGATTCTAATAGAGAGCTTTTAGCTACTGGGCACGACATAGCTAGTCGTGCAAAGGTTAAAATCACGCAAGGTAAAGGGAAAACCTATGGAATAGGTGGTAACCTGAAGTACATCTCAACATTAGCCTTTTAGATTACATTGCGTGGTTGCGAAAACAATTTGGTTGGTAAGTGATCCATACACGCCAGAACCTTTGGTTTTTGGTTAAACACATTATGTACCTCATTTATTAAAAGCACCCCAACAGAATCCCAAAATGGGACAACCCCGGTTTACCTCCCCGCCCCACCTTCGAACCAGATCGTACACATAGTAGATCTATAGACATCAACTAATCCCTACAATTCTTACGACATCCCGTGATCTCCAGAGCCCCAAAAAAAAAATTAAAGCACCTAGGTACTAAGAACGGTTATAAATAATGAGCCCCGATTTTATATTTTAGATTTTCTCAAAAGAATGAAGAAGGACACATTAGGAAGCAGGAGTTTTTTCAGGCATTTTTAATAACAAAATTGTATAGAAAAGAATTTATTCTGAAGAGCAAAGTAGTAACAAGGTTAGGGAATCTTTACGCAGAATCTAGGAGAATCCGTAAAGCTTAAGAATTTGTGGGAAAACATCAACGAAAGCCGTTGAAAAACTATTCTTCAAGGAAGTGTGTCTCCAGTCAGAGAAGCTGTCAGGAAACAGAAACGAATGTAGGAGGGATGGAATTAGAGGATAAGGGGGATAGGAGAAATGGGGGACAGGATTAATACATATCTGCACACATATAGGATGCATGTGCAACAATAACTGATTACCATCACATGTGGGAGATTGTGATGGGATGCAGGGGGGAACATGAAGCTGCAGACAAAGAAGCCAAAGGGGGTGTGGTACGAAACTAGCTATAACCACCAAAATTGAATAGGAGGAGTTAGCTTAGGGGGGAGTGGAAGTTTTGAAAATGTTAAAAGGAGCTTCTTAATTGCTCAAGCCAATAACTCTAAAGGAGTGGATAAACAGCCATGAGAGAGACCAAAGTAACAAAAAAAAGCAAAGACTCACGTCATATAGTAATTTCCTAAAAGGAAAAAAACCAAGCAAAAAAGAATTCAGCCCATAATACAATTGTCCATCCTACGTGAGTACCTAGTAGATGATGAAGCCGACCCCAGACTATGTTTATTGAAGTCTGCTTGCTTGCCTGAAACTAAAAATACAGACCCTAAAAAAGAATTAGAATCGAAGAGATAAGTACTAAGAGGAACCATTGAATGAAAAGGGGCTTCAAAATAGAGCAAGTAACAGTACAGGATTTGATGATGTACAACGATTCTAAAATAGAGTTGATCCATCGGGACAGAATAACTAGGATATGGGGAGATAGGCAGAAAAGAGACCATTAATTGCTGTAGAAGAACTTCATGGTGAATGCATTACAGAATAGAAACAATATCGAGCTGTGCCAGAGGGAATGGACCGAGAACAACTATCACGATTTCGCACCAGTCAGGACGCGTTATTTTCACAGATCACGATTATGGGAGAGAAAGCGATCTAGAAAAAACAAGTCTATCCCAGTTTTCTGCAGATTTGATCTGGAGACGGGAAGAAATCTCCCAGTCCTCAATAAAAACGAGTACAAGAGACAAATGGAATAAAGATTGATGGCTCTGAAAAGTCAGAGTGCATCATAAGGACAGATAGAGCAGTCTATTCGTAGAATGATCTTCAGTGTTAACATTAAATGAGAGAAGTATATCAGATTTGTTGCACTCCAATGACGTCAAGACAAGATGGTACAGTCTATCAGAGTAATTGGTATGATACTATACCTTCAGCAAACAAGTAAGACATTAGTGCAAACTGTAGCCCATCAAGACTAAGAATAAATGGAAAGGAAGTCTAGGGAGTGCATGATAGACTATGACTAAGCCTTCTATCAGAGTGCATTAAACAGGACAAGACCGGAAGAGCAGTTTAGTCCTCAGTGCACGAATCCTAGAAAAACAAGAGACAGTCCCATAACCAAAGGCACGAGTGCACCTCATCAGGTGCCTCAAATGACAAGAGAGCGCAGTTATCTGACGTGCTCGATTCCACCAAGAGAGGAAGAGGAGATTCAGTAGGGGTCAAGAGATATAAGAACTAAAGACAGTCTCGTGCACCATCAGGATGAGAACACATTGAGGGACAGAATTTATCAGAGCACCAAACACACTAAGCTATCTCCAGGACAAAAACAATGAGACAGTTACTCAACAGCAGAGCACCTAAATCAGATCATAATGACAGTAGTCGATCAGTGAGTACTGCAAACCATCCAAGGGAACTAAGAGACCTGAAACAGTCTATAGAAAAGATCAAAACATCATCATGGGACAAATGTAAATCAAGAAGGTAAGATAGGAGTTAGAAGTAGAAGAATAAACCTCAGGGACATAGATACAGATTGGTCAGAAGATGCATGAGTCGCACCATAGGAAGAGGAGTCTATAGCCTCGAAAATTAGAACCAGGTTATAAAAGAGTACAAATTCAGGTAATACATCCAGGATTTACAGGAATATTCATCCCTGAGACAGTCTTTCAGGAAATAGTTGCAGACAACCGTACCATCAGATAATTTTCGGATCAGGACCTCAAGAGAAGTCTATAAAAAGTGCGCAGAAACAATGTGGACAGGCCAGACAGTATTATCAGAGAAATACATAGATGGAATAGTATGGCTCTGCATCCAGAGTGCACCATAAGGACAGATAGACAGTATATTCATGGAGTGCACCAACAGCACAATGAGACAGTATATCAGATGTGTTGCACTCCAAAGCAAGACAAGAGGGACAGTCTATCAGAGTCTTGTGTTTCTGTACCTATCAGGGACAAGTGACATCTACTCTTACCCAGAAGTGTAGTCTAGAAGCAGATAGTATATATGGCTCAGTTTTCTATCAGAGTGCACCAACAGGACAAGAGGAAGAGACAGTTTATCTGAGTGCACGAATCCAGGAAACAAGAGACAGTCATAATCAAAGGAGTGCACCTCATCTCCGAGGACAAGAGCCAGTTATCATATGTGCCGACCATCAAGGACAAGAGGCAGTCTATCAAGGAGATGATTGGAGCATGAGATTCGTGCACCATCAGGATGGACACAGAGGGACAGTCTATCAGGAGAGCAACCTTGGACAAAAAGGATACCGTTACTCTATTTTATGGTAGATAGTCGATTAGGGAGGCTTTTGCTACCACTCCAAGGAACAAGAGAGTATCAGTCTCATAGAAATGCACCTCCATCAGGGACAAGAGGATCACCTTAGATATAAGAAGTAGAGGAGAACAAAGTCTATCACATTAGATCTGCATTCAGACGTGCATGAGTCGCACCATCAAGACAATGGTTCGAGAGGCAGTCTATCAGATGTAGCACCAATTCAGGACACCCAAGATCTCAGGAATACATGTGGACAGTCTATCAGGAGTGTATGTTTATACCTGCCAACTATTCAATTTTCGTCAAGCGGACCCAAGAGATCGGAATCTATCAAGATAAATGCACAAATTTCATATTACAATAAGAGACAGTCCTGAATAACTCAGACGATCTTTGCACCATCATGGACATGAGACAAGGGCGTCTATCAACTCGAAACGTGCACACATCAAGGACTACAGAGACTAGTCTATCAAGACGGTGTGTTTCCAGTTTTGAGTTTCGAGTGATTTGCAGAGACTTGTGACACCACTGAGGTACTAGAGAATTCTTTCTTCAGAGAGACAAGAGAGTCATGAGAGAGAGTCTATGAGACAGATAGTGCACCAATCAGGATCAAGAGACAGTCTTTGTCAGAGTTGCCACCATCAGGACAAGATACCCAACGTCTATCTGAGTGCACCAACCAATCCAGGGACTAAGAGACAATGTTTTTCATATCTTCATTACCTTGTGGAGTATTGTTAAACATGGACAAGTTTGTTGTTAGCGATCTAGGAGAGTGAACCAAAAACATGAGACGGTTATATACGTTTGAATGCAAGTGCATGTGCACCAATTAAGACAAGAGAAAGAAAAACGATAAGTTTCTTCAGAGGTGCACCATCAGCGAAAAGGATGGATCTAAGCCAGGTCTATCAAGATATTGATGATCAGGATTGGATGGAGGGTTATTAGAACACTAAACCGTGGAGTGCTTATGTGGTGCATCGAAAAAAAAGGCTGTAACAACCTTGGCTAAAGACCATAAGTGGAAAGGAGTTGAAGGCAAACGTCAAGGGGTTAGATGCGCTATGCAGCTGGGAAAGTCTCAATGAGGTATGGACGCCTGAGGTGTGGTGGCATGTCTGTCTGCGGGGTCAGCTGGTCGTGCAATGGAGAAAGACGCGTACATTATATCAGAGGGGACTGGGTGTGAGGTAGAGTGGTGTCTACGAGTTAGGGCCGCGTATATTCTCTAGAGCTGCAAGCCTCCAGGTGGACAAAGAGGTCAGTTTGGTTTTGTAGAGCGGGGTGTCAGGGTGCGAAATTGGAGAGGGGGTTCCCTTGCTCAGTAGGACAGTATCTATGGCAAGCAGTTATTCAACCAGCTCAGCGACATGAGACAGTAATCAGAGTGCACAGGACAAGAGACTATCCTTCAGTGATGTGCACCATAGGGCAATGCAGACAAGAGACTGTCTATCAGGTAGTGCATCCATCAGGGAAGAGGACCAGTCTATCAGAGTGCACCATCAGGACAAGAGAAACAGTCTATCAGAGTGCACCCATCAGGACAAGAGACAGTCTATCAGAGTGCACCATCAAGAACAAGAGACAGTCTATCATATAGTGCAGGACCAAGATCAAGAGTGCAAGATGATCAAGACAAGGATAGGCAGTCTATGAGAGTGCAACATCAAGATAAGAGACAGTCAATCAGAGTGTACATCAGGACAAGAAACAGTCTATCAGAGTGCACCATCAGGACAAGAGACAGTCTATCAGAGTGCACCACCAGGACAAGAGACAGTCTATCAGAGAGCACCATCAGCACAAGAGACAGTATATCAGAGTGCACCATCAGGACAAGAGACAGTATATCAGAGTGCACCATCAGGACAAGAGACAATATATCAGAGTGCACCATCAGGACAAGAGACAGTATAAAAGAGTGCACCATCAGGACAAGAGACAGTATATCAGAGAGCACCATCAGGACAAGAGACAGTCTATCAGAGTGCACCATCAGGACAAGAGACAGTCTATCAGAGTGCACCATCAAGACAAGAGACAGTCTATCAGAGTGCACCATCAGGACAAGAGACAGTCTATCAGAGAGCACCATCAAGACAAGAGACAGTCTATCAGAGTGTACCATCAGGAAAAGAGACAGTCTATCAGAGTGCACCATCAGGACAACATCAGAGACATAGAACATATCTATCAGAGTGCACCATCAAGACCTGCGACAGTCTATCAGAGTGCACCATCAAGACAAGAGACAGTCTATCAGAGTGCACCTTCAGGACAAGAGACAGTCTATCAGAGTGCACCATCAAGACAAGAGGACAGTTTATCCAGAGAGCACCATTCAAGACAAGAGACAGTTCTATCATTAGTGCTACCATCAGGAAAAGAGACAGTCTATCAGAGTGTTGCACCATCAAAACAGTGTAAACCTTCAAGACAAAGAGACCAGTCTATCAGTGAGTGTACCATCAAGACCAAGAGACAGTCTAATCAGAGTGCACCATCAAGACAAGAGACACAGTCTATCAGAGTGCACCTTCAGGACAAGAGGACAGTATATCAGAGTGCACCATCAGGACAAGAGACAGTCTATCAGAGTGCAACTTCAGGACAAGAGACCAGTCTTCCGTCTATTCAGAGTGCACCATCAGGACAAGAGACAGTATGTAAGAGACAGTTCTATCAGAGTGCACCATCAGGACAAGAGACAGTATATCAGAGTGCACCCAACAGGACAACATGAGGCCCCCCTCAGTATATCAGAAATTCAGGCGCACCATCAGGACAAGAGACAGTATATCAGAGTGCACCATCAAGACAAGAGGCAGTCTATCAGAGTGCACCATCAGGACAAGAGACAGTCTATCAGAGTGCACCACCAGGACAAGAGACACAGTCTATCAGTGAGTGCACTATCAAGACAAGAGACAGTCTATCAGAGTGCACCATCAGGACAAGAGACAGTCTATCAGAGTATGCACCCCATCAGGACAAGGAGCCCAAGATAGACAGTCTATCAGAGTGCACCCCCAGGACAAGAGACAGTCTATCAAAGAGCACCATCAGCACAAGAGACAGTCTATCAGAGTGCACCATCAAGACAAGAGACAGTCTATGAGAGTGCAACATCAAGATAAGAGACAGTCAATCAGAGTGTACATCAGGACAAGAAACAGTCTATCAGAGTGCACCATCAGGACAAGAGACAGTCTATCCGAGTGCACCACCAGGACAAGAGACAGTCTATCAGAGAGCACCATCAGCACAAGAGACAGTATATCAGAGTGCACCATCAGGACAAGAGACAGTATATCAGAGTGCACCATCAAGACAAGAGACAGTATATCAGAGTGCACCATCAGGACAAGAGACAGTATATCAGAGTGCACCATCAAGACAAGAGACAGTCTATCAGAGTGCACCATCAGGACAAGAGACAGTCTATCAGAGTGCACCATCAAGACAAGAGACAGTCTATCAGAGTGCACCATCAGGACAAGAGACAGTCTATCAGAGAGCACCATCAAGACAAGAGACAGTCTATCAGAGTGTACCATCAGGAAAAGAGACAGTCTATCAGAGTGTACCATCAAGACAAGAGACAGTCTATCAGAGTGCACCATCAAGACAAGAGACAGTCTATCAGAGTGCACCATCAGGACAAGAGACAGTCTATCAGAGTGCACCATCAGGACAAGAGACAGTCTATCAGAGTGCACCATCAGGACAAGAGACAGTCTATCAGAGTGCACCATCAGGACAAGAGACAGTATATCAGAGTGCACCATCAGGACAAGAGACAGTATATCAGAGTGCACCATCAGGACAAGAGACAGTCTATCAGAGTGCACCATCAAGACAAGAGACAGTCTATCAGAGTGCACCCTGGCAGTGACAAGGACAATCAGAGTGCACAGTCAGTTTTCAGAGTGCACCATCAGGACAAGAGACAGTCTAATCAGAGTTGCACCATCAGGACAAGAGACAGTCTTGGTGTATTCAGAGGTGCACCACCAGGACAAGAGACAGTCTATCAGGGTGCACCATCAAGACAAGAGACAGTCTATCAGAGTGCACCATCAGGACAAGAGACAGTCTATCAGAGAGCACCCCCAGGACAAGAGACAGTCTATCAAAGAGCACCATCAGCACAAGAGACAGTCTATCAGAGTGCACCATCAAGACAAGAGACAGTCTATGAGAGTGCAACATCAGCACAAGAGACAGTCTATCAGAGTGTACATCAGGACAAGAAACAGTCTATCAGAGTGCACCATCAGGACAAGAGACAGTATATCAGAGTGCACCATCAGGACAAGAGACAGTCTATCAGAGTGCACCACCAGGACAAGAGACAGTCTTTCAGAGTGCACCATCAGGACAAGAGACAGTATATCAGAGTGCACCATCAGGACAAGAGACAGTCTATCAGAGTGCACCACCAGGACAAGAGACAGTCTATCAGGGTGCACCATCAAGACAAGAGACAGTCTATCAGAGTGCACCATCAGGACAAGAGACAGTCTATCAGAGTGCACCCCCAGGACAAGAGACAGTCTATCAAAGAGCACCATCAGCACAAGAGACAGTCTATCAGAGTGCACCATCAAGACAAGAGACAGTCTATGAGAGTGCAACATCAGCACAAGAGACAGTCTATCAGAGTGTACATCAGGACAAGAAACAGTCTATCAGAGTGCACCATCAGGACAAGAGACAGTCTATTGGAGTGCACCACCAGGACAAGAGACAGTCTATCAGAGAGCACCATCAGCACAAGAGACAGAATATCAAAGTGCACCATCAGGACAAGAGACAGTATATCAGAGTGCACCATCAGGACAAGAGACAATATATCAGAGTGCACCATCAGGACAAGAGACAGTATATCAGAGTGCACCATCAGGACAAGAGACAGTATATCAGAGTGCACCATCAGGACAAGAGACAGTATATCAGAGTGCACCATCAGGACAAGAGACAGTATATCAGAGTGCACCATCAGGACAAGAGACAGTCTATCAGAGTGCACCATCAGGACAAGAGACAGTCTATCAGAGTGCACCATCAAGACAAGAGACAGTCTATCAGAGTGCACCATCAGGACAAGAGACAGTCTATCAGAGAGCACCATCAAGACAAGAGACAGTCTATCAGAGTGTACCATCAGGAAAAGAGACAGTCTATCAGAGTGCACCATCAGGACAAGAGACAGTATATCAGAGTGCACCATCAGGACAAGAGACAGTATATCAGAGTGCACCATCAGGACAAGAGACAGTCTATCAGAGTGCACCATCAGGACAAGAGACAGTATATCAGAGTGCACCATCAGGACAAGAGACAGTCTATCAGAGTGCACCATCAGGACAAGAGACAGTCTATCAGAGTGCACCATCAGGACAAGAGACAGTCTATCAGAGTGCACCATCAGGACAAGAGACAGTCTATCAGAGTGCACCATCAGGACAAGAGACAGAAGAAGTTGGAGATCCACCGAAGCTGACTTTCGATGTGGAGATGGTACCTGCTAAATAGACATGTTTGCGACTATCATATGTGGAGATGGTAGCTGATAAATAGACATGTTTGCAACTATCGTATGTGGAGATGGTAGCTGATAAATAGACATGTTTACGACTATCATATGTGGAGATGGAATCTGATAAATAGACATGTTTGCAACTATCATATGTGGAGATGGTAGCTGATAAATAGACATGTTTGCAACTATCATATGTGGAGATGGAACCTGATAAATAGACATGTTTGCGACTATCATATGTAGAGATGGTACCTGATATAAAAAGACATGTTTGCGACTGTCATATGTGGAGATGGTACCTGATAAATAGACATGTTTGCGACTATCATATGTGGAGATGGTACCTGATAAATATACATGTTTGTGACTATCGTATGTGGAGATGGTAACTGATAAATATACATGTTTGCAACTATCATATGTGGAGATGGTAGCTTATAAATAGACATGTTTGAGACTATCATATGTGGAGATGGTACTTGATAAATATACATGTTTGCGACTATCATATGTGGAGATGGTACCTGATAAAAAGACATGTTTGCGACTATCATTTTCCTTTTCGTTCCCTATGGAGCACGGCACAGCATCTGCACCATTTGCTGGAAGTGTGTACAAAGCATTCGCGTGATCATGCAGCGGTGGTGTCTGTAGCAATGTGTTGTACAACATGAGACTGCCAACTTAATGCACAAGCTGATATTTGTCGCCTTGTTCGACATACCTACATAAGCAGTAGTCATATTCTTTCTTTGTCTCATAAGATAATCCCCGGGAGACGTTTGCGATGCTTTCCATTTACTTAATTACATTGTATATTCAAATATTAATTTAGGGGACATTCATTTGAATAATATCGCAAGGGACACAACCAAGAAAATGAAGTACGAGTTTTTAAGTAAAGCAACAGTTACCATTCAAAGGAGGTAATTGTGTAATTTTCGAAAGGGAGTCATGACAAGTTACATGCCCAAACCAGGTAAGCTGTCAACGTTTCTTTCACTACTGACAAAAGTGGTTCTTGGTGGCCTGCATACGTGTTTATTTTCTCTCTAACATAGACATTTGTTTTGTGCTCTTTATAGCAAATGCGCAAAACTCTTCTATAACATTTATACTCGAAAGCCTGAATCCTTCGCTCCGTATCTGCAGTGAGTGTCCAGCCCTCACACCCATACAAGAGAATAGATAATACAAGTGATTTCGAAAACGATCCTCCAGGGAAAAGTCGAAGGTAAACGGAAAAGAGGAAGGTAAAGAAAATCCTACCACACTTGTACGCATTGCTGAGGATAGAGAGCAGTGGAGGACCGTGTCTGCTGATACTTCCACCATGGCACCCCTACGACCCATGACGGGTTACGGGTTGAGATGATGATGATGAATTGTATAATTTTTAAAAATAAAATAAAAAAATAAATAAACAGACGGATAACGACCGCGTATATTTCCAAATTGTGCAGTTTTTAAAATTATAATTGGCTGCCAGACATAACTTCCTCCCTCAGCCTAAGTCCATACCACGACATAGTATGGTGACCATATCGTTTTTCACAAAAAGAGGGCATTTTAAAAACTTTTTGGCGTAACAAATAGGACAATACAAGATTTAAAAAAAAGGACCAAAAAAAAAAAAAGAATACTTATTAATTTCAATCTATTATTGCGATAACTAGAGCTCATTTTATAACGGTTAGAAAAAACTGAGATAAAATGTCTTTTACAATATATGTTTTAAAATCATAAATTAACTTTCCGTATACTAACCATATTGATAACATTATAATAATATTTATTATTATATTATTTACTTATTTATTTATTTACGGACATTATCTTCATTAGCAATTCATTATTTTCTGTTTTAAAATAATGAAATTGGCTGTACGACACTTCTTTTACACTAAATTGCAGAAACAAAATTCCGTTGACTGAATCTACATTGAACAGGTTTCTGTCTCTGGTCCAGTTACTTTCCTTCAATGAAAAAAAGCACGCCTACGTTTGTATTGTGACCAGGCACCGCATAAAAATATTGTGCGATCTTGAAAAGTTCAGAATAAAATTCAACATTTACTGATTGTTTTAAAAATTTGGTTCGTTTCTCATGCGCCAGCAACTGCATGAATCCTTCATAATTGATTTTTTTTTTTCAAAGGATAATGTCAGGTTGTTATGTTGATCAAAACCCTTGACTCGTCAAATACAACATGTTTATCAATTCAATATTGCCCAGAAGCTCGTACATCTACATATGATGATACTCCAAGTAAAGTTATCTACAAGTATGAAAAATGTGTGAAATCTTCAAAAGGTTTCATCGACATGTCTACGTCTTCTAAATGAAGAAAATTTCGTGAAACTTGTCACACAAACTACTAAGTCCGTCTCTTTGTCTTTTCATGAAGCACTGGGGGTCGGAGTACCTAAGATGTATGACGTTCGCCTTTAATTCTAAAGGTCCCGAGTTCGGTTCCTATTACAGTGAATATATTTGATGGACATTTTTTTCCAGAGCCATTGGGTCTCAGTGATGTCATATTCTCTCTTGATCTCCTGGGTAGTGAGATCGGATGCCTAGCCTTCTCGGATAAGGGGAAAAAGGAGGTACCGTGTGCAAGATGCGCACGTTAAAAATCCTCCGGCAGTTGGAAATCGTAAAGAGTAGGCCATACGGTATAAAAACATTCACAAAATTAGGAAAACTTACCCGCCACAAAAATATTTATAGAATGTGTAATTCCCATTCCTGTATACGCACATTGGGATCCTCGTCGGTGCTATGGAGTTTGTACACAGTGCTGAGATCCTCCTTGTGTGATTTAAGGATGGAGATCGGAGCACTGATGGAGTTGTCCGTGTACAAAAAAAAAACAAAAAAAAAAAAAAAACCATTAAGCATATTCGGAATCTTAAAAGGCCCAGACTATTGACACAAGTGCTGTTTAAGAATGTCTATCACAGATTTATTACAGTATTGCACTTCAACAATTCAAATACATTCCTATGCCATTCGTTCAATATTTACTTGAAAAATTATTCTTAAAGAATATATTTGGATAAGATAGACTTCTTCGAAGTCATGTTCAATCTCCGAGAGGCAAACGCCGGACAAACTGCACTTTTGAAAAAAAAAAGCGGCTCGGACGCCTAATCTTAAGGTGAAAAAGAGAACGAATCCGGGGAAAAGAGGACAGAAGGTCACCCTGCGACATCGAGAGAGATACCAGCCCTGGTCCTAGTCATACAATTCGCTAAATCATTGTTTCCCAACCTTTTTCGGATCATTCTCCCCCCCCCCCCCCCCGGCTCCCACAACACATTCCCAGCGACTCCCTCGATTTTCTTGCAACACATTAAAAAACTATTAAAAAAACTATAAATATCACCGTAGGTTATACACTTGACTGTATTGAAACTTCCTCTTATTTATTAACGTATCATGGATATCATGTTGTCACTAGGCCCCCCCCCCCCCCCCCCCCCCCCCCCCCCCCCCCCCCCCCCCCCCCCCCCCCCCCTCCCCCCACCCACCCCCACCCACAACCCCACCCCCCCCACCCCCCCCCCCCCCCCCCCCCCCCCCCCCCCCCCCCCCCCACCCCCCCCCCCCCCCCCCCCCCCCCCCCCCCCCCCCCCCCCCCCCCCCCCCCCCCTCCCCCCCCCCCCCCCCCTTTCCCCTTCTTCCCAAATACTGAGACAATCAAATCTGCAACAAAGCAATACTGGTCCTTATGGGGAAAAAACCTGCAGATATCTAATTTTGTCAGCTTCCAGGGAAAAGTATATTCGGACACACCTTGACAGTTGACACTCACTGATGTTAAACTGGTAAACAATTATATTTAGCACTGGTTTTCATCTTCCAAAAGTTGATGATTTAATCTTAGTAAGCTGTCCGCATCCTTCTTGTTGTCAGTTTCTCTTTCTTCAGTATTGACCGTGTGGACAACAGGGGCTTCATTTTCCTTCACAAACGGTCTTTAGCAGACGATTACGTTTAGAATTTTTGATTAGCTACAGTTATCTGAGCTCAGGATGATAAATATATAGTCGAAACCATGCCTTGATTAATGATCCTAGTTATAACACTAATACGCTAAATATCTTTCCTATCTCGTCCTCGCCTCACTGACGTTGGGAATCTCTGCTATAATGTGTATGAGAAACTTGGACGAGCGAAGGTAAGGAAAAGCGATGGATTCGGGTTTGTTCAGGCTACGGCCTCCTTTTAAGTGCTCACGTCAGGGCCCTGTAGAATAAAAACGCTTTTATATGTTGTGTTACAATGAGAAGAATATAGCGTGTCAAATCCTCAGCCAAACCCACATTACGGAACGCTCCCCAGCCGTCCAATTTTCCCTTATCCCCCCCCCCCCCTCTTGGACTTATCAGAGCAACTTCTGGGAAGGTTAAGGCGGCCGGCGTGATGCTGACCACATCACCCCTAGTGTGCCGATGATCAAGAAAATATGGGCCTAACACCATATTCCCAATATGCCTCAATCGGCGTGTAACGGGATCCTTTACCTTTACTTTTTACCCCCTTGGACTCTCCCAACGCCCCCAAAGGGTCGGTGCTGTCAACTTTGGGAACCACTGCCCTAACTGGTAACCTGCGTGGCCGAACCTTGAACCTCGCCGAGGCGTTTCCGTAATGTACAAACTAACGCAAAGGTCAGACTTTCAATTCCTCATAGTCAATAACAAATAAGGAAATATTTTATTTCGATATTCAGACTCAAGCCAATAAAAGCTGCGGTTGATTGCCACGTCCTGTAAAGGATAAGCCACTAACTTTTTTATTCAGACTCAATCCTTTCAGCAGGATGGCAAATTACCTCCCTCCAAAGTAGAGACGTATTAGGTAATGCGACTAAGGAAGTTTTATATACGAATGAAAGGGAAAAAAAAAAGGAGCGAATATTTTTCTTACTTAAGTTAATTCAGTACGGTAATTCTTCCTGTGATTTTTTCCCCCCATGGTATAAAATGCTAGAAAAGTTACAGAAGCAATTGTTCAGTTTTGTCCCTTATCACAAATTTAAACTTAGACGTGGTTCATTGCTTTAAATTAGAGCAGCGTTTCTCAAAAGTTATGGCTCAGGACCCGTTAAAGTAATTTAGGACCCTGATGCCATCACCAGAACTGCCAGGCCATGGACTCCAGAAGGAAAGCGAAAGCAAGGACGGCCAAAAGTCACCTGGCGGAGAAACTGTTAGGCGAAGATGCTAAGCGTGAACCAGAGCTGGGGCACCACATGAAGGATGGCTGTAGACTAAGCAAAGTGGAGACAGTTTGTTGCTGACCTACAAGACGCCACAAGGCGTGATGGTCACTGATTGCTTTGTCAGTCAGCGACCAAGGACCAAAATATAAGAAATTAAGGCTAAAATATTTCGCTTATTTAGCGAGGTTTACTATATTTTTTTTCA
Source organism: Oreohelix idahoensis (assembly GCA_024509875.1). Taxonomy (NCBI): domain Eukaryota; kingdom Metazoa; phylum Mollusca; class Gastropoda; order Stylommatophora; family Oreohelicidae; genus Oreohelix; species Oreohelix idahoensis. The sequence continues at coordinate 61,057 of JAMPIV010017807.1, read as the reverse complement.
GAACGGAATTTCCCAAGAAATTGATTATTTCCATAATTGTGCATGTGGGTTTCCCGAGATAAAATTTTGACGTAAACTGACGTTCGTTGTCAAATCAAATTTCCCAAGTAATTCAATAAGACGTTAGATATTTCCATTGGTCGGTTTAATAATGTGTCTGCATGTTTCTGAAAGCCAAATAATGGTTAGATAAATACAAAGTGATGCTCATTACTTTAATTTTTCTTTCCACTGTTTCTATGAAGTGTAATTAGGCAGCCGACATTTCCGTACTTCAGCCAAGCGTGTCGTACTGGCTGTGGTTGTTGTGAGCCCGTGTTGTTATAGGATTTTCGTGTCTATCAATCTGCCTCTTGGTCTTACCCCGTGCTGTGAAACCAGATTTTCTACTTGTAGGCACTTAGAGGTAATTTGTAAAGCCCCATTCTCATGAGATGGCCAAACCACTTCATTTTCTGTTTCTCTAATATACTTGATGCAGAATGTAGTGCATACAACTTTTCTGATGTCATAATTTTTCATTCTGTCTCTCCTGGTAACGTTATTTTCTTTTCCTAAACATCTTATCAAACAGGATGTGATTTTCCACTCCAGGCTTTGGGCAAGGACCAATGTTTGACACTGATAGCAAAAAGTTGGTAAGAATATGCTATTTATTAGCTGTCGTATAGTTTCTAAACGAATATTCTGACGTTTGAGTAGTGGTAACAGTTGGTAAGTCATTGCACTGGCTTTTTTGACATCTTGCTTCAATTTCTCTGGGAGTTCTTCCATTTTCTGTAAAAAATAAAAAAAAAAATAAAAAAACGCCTCCTATGTAATACCTAGATAGTCAATAAACATTAAACGACTTTAAACTAATGATCTAATTTTTTCTTCTTTTTTTTTGTTTGTTTACAAATGACAGCATGTCTTTGTCAGTTGTGATGTCTTTGTCAGTTGTGATGTCTTTGTCAGTTGTGATGTCTTTGTCAGTTGTGATGTCTTTGTCAGTTGTGATGTCTTTGTCAGTTGTGATGTCTTTGTTAGGTGTGATGTCTTTGTCAGTTGTGATGTCTTTGTCAGTTGTGATGTCTTTGTCAGTTGTGATGTCTTTGTTAGATGTGATGTCTTTGTCAGTTGTGATGTCTTTGTCAGTTGTGATGTCTTTGTTAGATGTGATGTCTTTGTCAGTTGTGATGTCTTTGTCAGTTGTGATGTTTTTGTTAGATGTGATGTCTTTGTCAGTTGTGATGTCTTTGTCAGTTGTGATGTCTTTGTCAGTTGTGATGTCTTTGTTAGATGTGATGTCTTTGTCAGTTGTGATGTCTTTGTCAGTTGTGATGTTTTTGTCAGTTGTGAAATTAGTCGGTAGTCACATATATGTCTAGTACCACTTTTCAAGACACTCTAGATCAGGGTTTTTTTCAACCTCGGTTCCACTTAACCCTAGGATTCCGCGAGAAGTCGCTAGGGGTTCCGAGAGAGATCGGGATTGAAAAAAAAAAAACCACGTTTTTTTGTGTTTTACCTTCACACGCCGGGCGCTGTTAGCGCTCGTAGTGTTGGGCAGTGACCGAGCAGCCTCATACTGCAGTGTGCAGTAGGACCGTCTTTACATACCCTATTTCATTATCATCTTGTAGCAGAGAAATATGACTTTTAAGCCTACTTGGATAAGGTTAAACAAAATCAAGTAGGAAATTAAAAAAAGGAAAAACTAAAGTATTTTTTACCTACATTACTGACTTGCATTAGAGTTGATATCCTTGGGTGGGGTGGGGGGGGGGGGGGGGGGGGGGGAACCACACACAAAAGTAGACCAATAAGTTGGTCAAAATAAACAGATACACAGAAATATCATTCTCTACTTTAAAAAAAAGCATCAACAATTTTTCATTGATTATTATTGTCACAGCGTTATTGCGCAGTGCATCTTATGTCTTGTGTTCGTTGAAAAACCAGTCGGAGAAGCCGAGGTTAGCCGAACTGGTGGGACATGTGACTACCGGAAGTCGGGGGAAACAGGGCGCAAAATTGGTCAGTGAGAAACTAGCCTTCGTCTAGGAAGGACGGTTTTCCCTTATGCCAGCGAGATCGCTGTGTTGTTTATATTGTAGACTGTAAACTGAGTGCCTGCCATATTTTCGGACCTTGGTGATAATTACGTTGTAATTCTAGAGCAGTGAAGGGTCTAGATCGTATTGTCTACAGGCCGTAGTTTGATACGATGTCGATGATTTTTGAGTGTGTCATTATCATAGTTTTGCCTCTCAGGTGAGCGATATTCATAGCAGCCATTTTGTATAATTCGTACCTTCGTGAATGAAGGTGATAGTTTAAGCTGCTAAGGCAGGTTTACAGTGGTTTTCTCATTATTGTATTTGATGCGTTTGATGGCCGTGTGAGGCCTTATTGTGTGTGTAGATTATTAAAGGGAAGTACCTGTAGAAGGTGTTTATTTCTTTTGTCAGCCAGTGTTGTGTGGTCATACCCTTAGAAGGACGAGCCTATATTTATTATTATAAACCCACACAGCAGAGGTGTAACCCTGAGAGTGTTCTCCGTGATAAGTGGTTCTTGACAATTATACTTACAACTTACTGATCAAGCTATTGTACCGTGAGCTGTACAAATAACACTTTTTATGCAGGGGTTCCCTGGGACCAGAAAATTATTTCAAGGGTTCCTCCACAATAAAAAGGTTGAGAATGGCAGCTTTAGATGATGTGTGACTTGTCAAGTGACAGTATATATATATATATATGGTGATAATATACTAGAATTGCTTTGGCAGCTAGCGCCTTCATATATAACATTTGGAAATTACGATCATTGATATATACCAAGCTTCGTCTGTTTAATTCAAATGTTATCTCATATACGGCTGTGAGAGTTGGATAACAAAATCATTGGAGAACAAGCTGAATATTTCGAGACAAATGTTTATATACATCAGTATAAAGAATTCATAATCGATAAGAGAAGACTAGAAAATATGTCTCCGACTATATATATGGTCATATATCATGTCCTACGAATATACTATCATATAAGCGGAAAAAAGGAAGACCAAAAGAAAACACTCAGAAGAACAATAATAAGAGAAGGAAGAAACGTTGGGCCTAAGATAAGAGGAGTGGCGTCATATATATATATATATATATGGATAAATATATATATATTATATATATATATATATATATATATATATATATATATACAGTATATATATATATATATGAGCATACTTTCAGTTATTAATTCCAGATTTTCTGAGAAATTTTGCTACAAAAACTGTATATGTTATAGCGCTCTCTGAATACAGAAGTTATCTTCTTAGAAAAAAATTCACCGATATCTTTCCTATGGATCATTGTCACATAGAAACTATGATTATTTGAACCTTATAGTAAATATACCCGTCAAAATAATGAAAGCAAACGTCTTAACCTTTCAGCATCTGCAGCACATTTAAAAGACTGGGAAACATTTTGTTGATTCTGAATGAAGTTATTTAACCCAAATTTTGTAAAGTTAAAAAAAAAAAAAAAATTATGTTGGCTTTTTCTTTTCTTTTTCCAAGGGGTGTAATTTATGATCTTCCCTGTCAAAGGGGAATACAACATTTATGTTGGCTTTTTTCAAGGGATGTAGTTTATCCTTTGTCAAAGGGTAACAATTAAAAGGCCAAAAAAAATTGTAACAATAATATGTATTTTATATTTTTTTTTAAATATTAAAAAATATTTTAAACACAGGCTTTCAATGCACTAAAAAGACACAAATAACTTTTCACTGAGTTTATAGCTTGCAGTCAAAACATGTAACATCAAATTGACAAAAAAGCGTGGGGCGCTTAAGCGCTTTTCATATATTTTATCCAAAAGTAATGAAGTATAAAGCAGAAGTTAATTTCATGTAGAATCAGCGTCCAAGGCTTTTCAATTCAGCCATGTGTGCATGTGGACAGGCACCCCAGACTGCGGAGCACGTACTTCAAGATTGCCCCGAATATGATATATTGAGGCAAACCCACTGGTCCAGAGAAACAACGTTGGAAGCAAAACTATATGGACCTCTGTATGAACTACAAAAGACCGTGAAGTTTATACAAGAAACAACATTGCAGATATAGACAATATATTTCAAGTGAACGAAAGAAGAAGAAATCAAAATGGAAAATACTGAACAAAGATGACATCAAAATGGAAAATGCTGAGCGAAGATGACATCAAAATGGAAAATGCTGAGCGAAGATGACATCAAAATGGAAAATGCTGAACGAAGATGACATCGAAATGGAAAATGCTGAACGAAGATGACATCAAAATGGAAAATGCTGAACGAAGATGACATCGAAATGGAAAATGCTGAGCGAAGATGACATCAAAATGGAAAATGCTGAGCGAAGATGACATCAAAATGGAAAATGCTGAACGAAGATGACATCGAAATGGAAAATGCTGAACGAAGATGACATCGAAATGGAAAATGCTGAACGAAGATGACATCAAAATGGAAAATGCTGAGCGAAGATGACATCAAAATGGAAAATGCTGAGCGAAGATGACATCAAAATGGAAAATGCTGAACGAAGATGACATCGAAATGGAAAATGCTGAACGAAGATGACATCAAAATGGAAAATGCTGAACGAAGATGACATCAAAATGGAAAATGCTGAACGAAGATGACATCGAAATGGAAAATGCTGAACGAAGATGACATCGAAATGGAAAAATGCTGAACAAAGATGACATCAAAATGGAAAATACTGAACGAAGATGACATCAAAATGGAAAATGCTGAACGAAGATGACATCGAAATGGAAAATGCTGAACGAAGATGACATCGAAATGGAAAATGCTGAACGAAGATGACATCAAAATGGAAAATGCTGAACGAAGATGACATCAAAATGGAAAATGCTGAACGAAGATGACATCGAAATGGAAAATGCTGAACGAAGATGACATCGAAATCAAAATGAACGAAATGACATCGAAATGGAAAATGCTGAACAAAGATGACATCAAAATGGAAAATGCTGAACGAAGATGACATCGAAATGGAAAATGCTGAACGAAGATGACATCAAAATGGAAAATGCTGAACGAAGATGACATCGAAATGGAAAATGCTGAACGAAGATGACATCAAAATGGAAAATGCTGAACGAAGATGACATCAAAATGGAAAATGCTGAACAAAGATGACATCAAAATGGAAAATGCTGACATCAAAATGGAAAAAAAATGCTGAACGAAGATGACATCGAAATGGAAAATGCTGAACGAAGATGCTGAAAATGGAAGATGACATCAAAATGGAAAATGCTGAACGAAGATGACATCAAAATGGAAAAATGCTGAACGAAGATGACATCAAATGGAAAATGCTGAAAATGACATCAAAATGGAAAATGCTGAACGAAGATGACATCAAAATGGAAAATGCTGAACGAAGATGACATCGAAATGGAAAATGCTGAACGAAGATGACATCGAAATGGAAAATGCTGAACAAAGATGACATCAAAATGGAAAATGCTGAACGAAGATGACATCGAAATGGAAAATGCTGAACGAAGATGACATCAAAATGGAAAATGCTGAACGAAGATGACATCGAAATGGAAAATGCTGAACGAAGATGACATCAAAATGGAAAATGCTGAACGAAGATGACATCGAAATGGAAAATGGATGACATCAAAATGGAAAATGCTGAACGAAGATGACATCGAAATAGAAAATGCTGAACGAAGATGACATCGAAATGGAAAATGCTGAACAAAGATGACATCAAAATGGAAAATGCTGAAATGCTGAAATGGAAAATGATGACATCAAATGGAAAATGCTGAACGAAGATGAATCGAAATGGAAAATGCTGAACGAAGATGACATCAAAATGGAAAATGCTGAACGAAGATGACATCGAAATGGAAAATGCTGAACGAAGATGACATCAAAATGGAAAATGCTGAACGAAGATGACATCAAAATGGAAAATGCTGAACGAAGATGACATCAAAATGGAAAATGCTGAACGAAGATGACATCAAAATGGAAAATGCTGAACGAAGATGACATCGAAATGGAAAATGCTGAACGAAGATGACATCGAAATGGAAAATGCTGAACAAAGATGACATCAAAATGGAAAATGCTGAACGAAGATGACATCAAAATGGAAAATGCTGAACGAAGATGACATCGAAATGGAAAATGCTGAACGAAGATGACATCAAAATGGAAAATGCTGAACGAAGATGACATCGAAGATGACATCGAAATGGAAAATGCTGAACAAAGATGACATCAAAATGGAAAATGCTGAACGAAGATGACATCGAAATGGAAAATGCTGAACGAAGATGACATCAAAATGGAAAATGCTGAACGAAGATGACATCGAAATGGACAATACTGAACGAAATGGACAATACTGAACGAAGATGACATCAAAATGGAAAATGCTGAACGAGGATGACATCGAAATGGACAATACTGAACGAAGATGACATCAAAATGGAAAATGCTGAACGAGGATGACATCGAAATGGACAATACTGAACGAAGATGACATCAAAATGGAAAATGCTGAACGAAGATGACATCGAAATGGAAAATGCTGAACAAAGATGACATCAAAATGGAAAATGCTGAACGAAGATGACATCGAAATGGAAAAGGCTGAACGAAGATGACATCAAAATGGAAAATGCTGAACGAAGATGACATCGAAACGGAAAAGGCTGAACAAAGATGACATCAAAATGGAAAATGCTGAACGAAGATGACATCAAAATTGAAAATGCTGAAAGACGACGACAGTAGTTTACACTTTTGTGTTTTTGGAGGAGTTTTTAAAATGTAGTTGCAAAATTATAGAACATCGTAAGAAGACTAAAGAAATTTCCAGTGTTCGGTGTGAAAAATATATGGTATCTGATGTCCCCCTGCAAGCCAAATTGTGTGGAAATAATTACAAAGTGATGGTTTTGTCTAAATGCTGTGTAACACTGATTTCGAACCCGGCCCTTTTGCACCGAGAAGCAAGTGCTACTCTACCGTTCTACTTTACACAGTCTAGGAAACAGGCTACTTCAGACCAAGCAAGATAATTCGCAATCCCTTAAAATTTTAAATCTTTCCTGTTATCTGACCATGCACTTTTTCATGGCCAAAATCCTTATCTTTGCCTTGTTATTACGTTTCATTCTCAAGGTAAAAGAAGCGCCTCTGAAACAAATGCACATCCCGTAAAATGTAGTTTCTTTAATTAATCAGTTACAGGTATCTAGTCCCTGGTCGTTACTGCAAGCCTTACTTCTAATTTGTTGTGTTTATAAATTTCTTATGTGGTCCTTTGTCTTCAAACGTCCATAAGATTGTAACCAGGCTAGCTAGTTTATTCTTCTACATTGTTTATCCAATGTTGCTATAAAGGGTTGTAAACAAACTGTAATAGTTCTTTTGGGCTTTTTTTGTAGGGCCTGTTTGATAGTGTGCCCTGTCTTACTAAGCATTTTAAAGTGGATGAGTATAAACAAAATCGAAAAAAGGTGATTCGTCTTACGAGGACAAAAGATAAAGATTATAGCCAACGGTGCGGCAGCAAGGCCTTCGTCAGGGAAAGGAAAGAAAGTGAGGATTAAGGGTTCTAGCCTTTCCTTTGATTCAGGTTTATTATTCTCGGCCTTCATTGTGTAAGCAAAATATTTTTCCACTTCTTTTTATTTCGCGTGATATAACTACATCATTGCTCTCATACAGTTGAGGGGTGCAAAATTGGCTCAGCGTCCATTAACGATGTACTGTCACAGCAAGGCGATGGCGCCGTCTGGCTGGTCCTAGGTTCGATTCCCGGTAAGCCTATCACTCATATTTTCTTTTCTGTTGTCTAGTGCCACCCTTTATGTCCAACGAGTACCTGTTAATTACCTTTATTTATTTGTTACTTATTTATTTACTATCCACAGGACTCAGGTTTCCTTCATTATTTATTTAAGTGCTCTTTTTCAGAATTCTTCCATCTCCGTGTTGTTTCTCCATTAAATGGATTAGCGAAGACCACACTGTCAATCAGCTCCTCTCGTGGAACCGGAACTGTTTGTTTGTTTGTCGTCCCCACATAGACACAAGTCTGTCTGATGTTTAATTTATTGAACAGATATTGCTTGAGTCTGCAGTGGTCAGTTCCCAGTTTTGAAAATTATAAGTTGATCTGTTTTTGATAAAGAGTATTATGCTTGTCATAAAATTAACAGTGATACAACGTAAAAATATCTCCAAAGGATAAAATGTAGGGATAAAAAGAATGCGTAAGTTACTAGAAGGCATGATCGCCCACGCCGCGGGTCATCACCCGCCATGGAAATTAAATTGCTGAAACGGTTACCATTTGAACGGGATGAGAACGGCGGATCAAAAGGAAAAAAAAATATGACTGAAAAATTGCGTGAGACTAGCAAGGCTAAGGAGACGCAATTGGGGGGGGGGGGGGGGGGAAAGAAAAAATTCACGCCCCCAAATTGACCCGGGGTAGGGAAAGGGACGCTTTTGCGATACCACGCCTTTTTTTTGAAGTCAGCGGAAAAAACATTACAACGCAGATGCCTGAAATATTAAAAATTTAAAAAGTAACTTTTTCTTAATACTAATGTTAGGAATATAAAAATTAGCTGGCCGGATGGCCCATTTTGAGCAGTGAAATAATATGCTTTTATTTATACAGACGGATAGATAATAATGAAGACATTGACAAAAGACTGTGTTGTTCACATCAGCGAAAGACTGCATTGAATCAAACATGTCACTAATTTGCACAAAAAACCGCGACCTTGAGACTCAAGTGTCCAAATCTAGTTAGAATGAAAGAGAGAGGGACATTGGTGGGAGCTGTGGCTAAAAATAACTTTAAAGAAAAAATTTGTAGAGGGGACGGATAGGTTGGTTCAAAAACCAAGTACGTTTTTTGTGAAAACGCAAGTAGAGACGGACGGACTAACAGATAAAAATCCATACTTGACTGAAGCATGACTGAAATGACTTTAGTGTAGGAAATTTGAATTTGAAAAAACACAAGGCATTGATTGGCCACAGACAATCATATTATCAGCGCTCAGACGCGCTTTTTGCCATTCCTCAATAGTTGTCCAGTGATAGACACAGTAAATTTTAAGTGTGGTGATTTCCAATGAAGTAAATAGAAATAAGTTCAGGGACGCCATACTATAGCCAGCAGCTCAGCTGAGTTTTGCTAGCATTTCTGTGTTCTTTATTCATAATCTGGTAAGATTGAAATTATTTCTTTGTATATTTTAAATATTGTTTAATGTTTCGAGTGATTTGATACTGCCATATCGAAATCTAGCCTTACAACAAGTAAGGATTTGCTCTAGACCCCCCGCCCTAGTTCAGGGTCTAGGGACAAACAATATATATAAACTCCAGCAAGGATTAGGAAGGACAGATCAAGTGTTGAGATCAGTGGAACATATCACCTATCCTATCCTATGGCAAGAAGCTAATAAACATATTTCGGAATATGTAGTCTGGGAGAACTTATCCTATGTGAAACCAACTTGGTAAGATGTGTTGTATGGTCAGAGAGATCTGACCCTGTCTAAGTGGTGTTATTGTAAATTGTTACGTGTAGAAGTGGCTCCTTAGGTAAGGTTCTGAACCTAAACCAATACTTTATTTCAGAGCTGTGAGTTTTTTATGTTGACACCAAAAGGTGGTGTCAAATGCTGGGTAAATAATTGACAGTGAGGACCCGTGCAGTGTCGCATCTCGGCAGAGCAGCCTTGTATTGCCCCCAAGCACGGAGAGGTGGGGCCACCCGATATATTGCCCCCAAGCACGGAGAGGTGGGGCCACCAGATTCCAGCACCAGAACTACTCTTTCGAAGTTACGTAAGCAGGCTGGTCTGCTGGATTTACACCAACTTCATAGACATAGCACCCAAAGTGAATTACTACTAAAACATCCCATTTCCTTCCATCATTAATGGACAATGTTTGGTAGGCTTAGACAGGGAGGGATGAAGCCACCCCAACAGCACATCTATTCATCGTTCTCCCAGGGAAAATAAAATTATGAACTGTAGAAATATTAACTACTCGTGAAAATTGTATACGTACACACCTTTTATTTATCATGTCATTTATTCATGCCATTCACTCATAAATTCCAAAATCTTTCATATGTTCTGGCCAAAATAAAACCTTGGTTCAGAACAAATAAATTTAAAAAAAGATTTACTTTCTAAAATTTCACCAGCTGAATTTAGTTCATTGTGTTCTAAATTTTATTGATAATATTATATTATTTAATATCTGTGTGTGTGTGTTTGTATATGTCAATACAACACATTACATTCAGTACCCTAGATTTTAACGTAGCCACATTCATTAGAAAAAAAAGATAGGTGTGAGGTCGTAGTGGTAGCAAGAAAGGCCTTCTGAAAATTCACAGCTACATTTTAACTCAGGAGCCTTCACAGCTGACCTCATACATCACACTTAGTAATATCACCATCATACAATACCATCAAAAACCACTACATATATTGGGGTCTTGTCCAGGGATAATTAGCATAAACAGTAATATAAGGATCTCCTGGTGGGAGAAATAAAATTAGGGGAACAAAATTGTAAAATTCCCTTAAAATTAAAAGTGTCCCTTTAAATTAAAAGGGCAATTAGAAGTTGGTGAATCTTCACAGCCAGTGTTAGTTAATTAATTAATTAGAATTATTTTAGTCTAGAGTAATTAGAATTACTTTAGTGGTTGGAAATTTTACTTTGCTTATTGCTAGATTTGTTTAAAGAGTATGGCGGAGCTGGCAAAATTTAGATCAGCTGCTGTGCTGACCGCAAAGGAGATGGGAATGGATGGTCAGATTTTAATTCAATACGTAACGGCTGAATGTGATAAATATATTGAAAGGGAAGATAGAAAGGTAGCTGAAGAGAAGAGGTTACAAATTGAGGCGGATAGAGAAATTAAGAGGCTGCAGATTGAGGCAGAAGACAAACGACAGCAAAGGGAGGCAGAAGATAAAAAGGCCGAAAGGGAGGCAGAAGATAGAAGGTTGCAAAGGGAGCACGAATTACGACTAAGGGAGCTGGAATTACAAGGCCAGGCTCCTGAAAATGGTGCCAGCCCTTTTGCCTCAGATGCTACGCCCAGTCTGGGAGCCTCAAACTCAGCTATGGGGTTTCATTTAGACCATTTTGTTGAAAAAGACGATGACATAGAGGGGTACCTAGGACGTTTTGAGTTATTAGCTACTACATATGGGTTAGAGAGAGAGAGAGGTGGAGTTTAAAGCTATCACAGGGACTGAGAGGTACTTCTTATGAAGTCTTCGCAAAAATGAACAGAGAAGACCAAGACAATTATGACATGTTAAAGCAGGCTTTGTTATTGAGGTACGAAAAAAATGGGGAATTTTATCGTAAGAAATTTAGAAATGCCAAACTGTTGTCTGGGGAGACATACCACCAATTCTCTGCCAGACTGGAAACCTATTTGGAGAAATGGACTGCTCTGGGGAAGACCCAAGATCTTAAAGAAATGATCATGATTGAGCAATTGAGAGAGTCCATGGCTCCAGACATGAGAAAATTTCTCATGGAACAAGGTGCAGAGAAATTGGGAGAGGTTTTAAATGTCGCTGAGAGGTATCAGGCAGCCCAGGCAGAGGTAAGTGGTGCTAAAAAGAAGCACATAGACAATTTTAAAGCTCCACAGCAATTTAATAAATTTGATAATAGAGAGCAGGGAAATAAAGGTAGGACAAACTTTGAGCGGCCAAGAAATGACTATCGCGACAGAAACTCACAGTTCAATGACCAAAAGTTCAATGAAAGAAAACCGTTGAACCAAGGAAAAAGATGGTGTAAATGGTGCAAGAAAGATAACCATAACACCGAATTTTGTAGAAGGAAACCTTCAAACATTGCTGCAATGAAGTCGGGGACGCAAAGATTAAAGGTTAATCCTAATGGACAACAGGAACCTTATCACCCCCCCCCAGTTTGTGAGGATGTTATTTGTAATGGGGTCACCATAAGGTGCCTTTATGATACAGGTTTGGATTATGATTCAGTTGTGAAGTCTAGCCTAGTGGACCCAAGTCAGTATACCACAGAAACAGTGGAAATACAATGGGCGACTAAGGACATACCACTCATGACACTTCCCATCGCAAGGATAACGGTGAAAACTCGCTATGTGGAAGGAGAAATCAGAGCAGCAGTGATAGATGAACCAATCTACCCTCTGATATTGGGGTGTAGATACGTCTTCTTGGGGAATCCCGAGAGGCCTGTGATCATGGCGACAGTGCAGACCAGGTCACAGAAGAAGGAGGAAGAAGGTGAACCTATAAATGCTCATCCAGAGGAGATGAGGAAGGCGCAGGCTGAGGATAGGACACTCAAGCCATGTTTTAAAAAAATTGCCCAAATGCCACACACCTCCGAGCAAGGGAGAATATTTCATGAAGAACAAACTATTATACAGGAAGGCCGGAACTGGAACAAATGGTCACAACCAGCTGGTTCTTCCCACTTCATATAGAGATAAAGTGATGGAACTCGGGCATGCGATTCCCTTCAGTGGTCACATGGGGATCAGCGCCACAGGACAGCGTATAGCTTGTCATTACTTCTGGCCAGGGATAACGGAGGATATAAAAAGATATGTCAAATCCTGCCCAGAATGTCAAAGGGTAGCTCCAAAGCATTGGACTGCTCCTGCAACTCTAGGGGAAATGCCCATAGTGGGAACACCTTTTGAGAGGGTTGCAGTGGATATTGTGGGACCTCTCACTCGGACCAAGAGGAGGAACAGTTACATCCTTACTCTGGTGGACACTTGTTCTATGTGGGGAGAGGCGGTAGCCCTGCCATCAATTGATTCAAAACATGTAGCAGAGGCACTACTTACAATATTTACCCGATTAGGATTCCCGCATCAAATCTTGACGGATAATGGTTCTCAGTTCAAGGGGAAACTAACGGAAGAAGTTTTTATGCTATTTCAAGCCAGACACTTTCATTGTAGTCCGTACCATCCGCAAGGGAACGGCCAGGTAGAGAGGTTCAACGGGACTCTCATTTCTATCCTGAGAAAGCTGGCACACGAAAAACCGGATCTGTGGGATCAATTCCTGCCCGCCGCATTGTTTGCGTATCGGGAGGTACCACATAGTTCAACCGGGATGGCTCCCGCAACTCTGCTATTTGGGAGGCCAATAAAAGGTCCATTAGAAGCTTTATTAAGGACCTGGACAGATGAGAAGGCGGAAGAGACTGTTACCTCATCTTATCAATACGTGAACGAACTGACCACTCGTTTGAAAGCTGGATGGAAACTGGCAAATGATAATTTGAAACAAGCCAGGAAGAAACATGCAGCATATTTTAATAGGAAGGCAAAGGACAGAGAACTAGCTGTGGGAGAGAAGGTGCTGCTTCTACTACCCGGTAGCCAGAATAAATTACAAATTGGATGGCAAGGTCCATATACGGTTCTAGAGAAGGTGTCTAGAACAAACTATAAAATTGACAAAAAGGGGAAGGAGAAAGTTTATCATGTAAACCTGTTAAAGAAGTATCTGGACAGACCACTCCAGGAAAGCACCCCCTTACTGACCTTAGCTATCGCAACTCAAATGCAAAAGGAACCACTCACCTCACATGAATACCCATTACATCCTTGTGAAACAGCAGCACAGGTAAAAGTCAGTAAGCACCTGACTAAAAACCAGAGGGAGAGAGTTCAACCGGTTCTGGAGGAACATACAGATGTATTAACAGATAAACCAGGCCATACAAATTTGCTACAGTATGACATGAAACTGGTAGACTCAAACCCAATCTGTATGAGAGCCTATTCTATTCCGTTCGCGAAGGAGAAGGCATTGAAGGAAGAAATAGATTATTTGTTGAAGGAGGGGATTATTTCGCACAGTGAATCATCTTTTAGTTCTAGTGTCGTTTTGTTGAGAAAACCGTCTGGGGAACACAGACTGTGCATAGATTACAGGAAACTGAATGCTGTCACAGAAGGACAAGTGGATCCATTACCAGACACAAAACAGTTATTTGCCAGACTGAACAAGGCAAAATACTTTTCAAAGGTGGATCTTAGTAAAGGCTATTACCAGATCCCAGTGAAGCCTGAAGTGAGACCTTATTTGGCTTTTAGCACTTCGGATGGACATTATGAATTCAATATGCTACCATTCGGACTGAAAAATGCTCCGAGTGTATTTTCAAGGATGATGCGCAAATTGTTGGATCCCCTGAATAACCCATGTATCACGAATTTCATGGATGATATTCTCGTCGCCACAGAGACATTTGAAGAACACATTGAAGCTCTAGAGATGTTATTTAATAGACTTAGGGAGGCGAACTTAACTGCTCGGCCAACAAAATGTTGTATTGGATGCAAAGAGTTGGAATTCTTGGGACACACTGTATATCAGGGTAACATGACCCCTGACCCCAAGAACTTGGAAAAACTGCAGAGAGCACCTAGACCACAAACAAAAAAGGACGTGCGATCATTCGTGTCGTTATGCGGATTTTATCAAAAATATATCAAAGATTTTAACTCTATTTGTGCTCCTCTGACTGATCTGACTCGCAAGGGACTTCCAGATAAAATTATTTGGACTGCACAATGTGAACTAGCGTTCCAAGACTTAAAGGAAAAACTCACTAGCAAGCCTATTCTCAAACTGCCTGATTTGACACAGGACTTTGTCTTAAGAACCGATGCAAGTAATGTAGGACTCGGAGGGGCTTTGTTGCAAAGATCATCTTCACCTGATGGGGAACTGAAACCAGTCGCTTATGCAAGCCGCAAATTGAATAAGGCGGAACAAGGATACTCCACAAGCGAAAAAGAATGTTTAGCGTTAATCTGGGCAATAAAGAAGTTTCAAATCTATCTGTATGGTAGGACTTTTGTGGTCGAGACGGATCATCAGCCTCTCGTATTCTTATCTCAGGCTAAGCATGAAAACGCAAGATTGCTGAGGTGGTCTTTATTGCTTCAACCTTATCAGTTTAGTATCCAATATATCCCAGGCAAATTGAATGTCGGTGCAGATTTCCTCAGTCGGCACCCCTGTGATCAAAATTAGAGTAATGGCAGACGTGAGGAGAGATTTTATCTATGTGTATCACTGGTTTTAGAACTTGCCGTAGGCATGTTTTCAAGTGGGGAGATGTGTCATAAAATTAACAGTGATACAACGTAAAAATATCTCCAAAGGATAAAATGTAGGGATAAAAAGAATGCGTAAGTTACTAGAAGGCATGATCGCCCACGCCGCGGGTCATCACCCGCCATGGAAATTAAATTGCTGAAACGGTTACCATTTGAACGGGATGAGAACGGCGGATCAAAAGGAAAAAAAAATATATGACTGAAAAATTGCGTGAGACTAGCAAGGCTAAGGAGACGCAATTGGGGGGGGGGGGGGGGGGAAAAAAAAATTCACGTCCCCAAATTGACACGAGGTACGGAAAGGGACGCTTATGCGATACCAAGCCTTTTATTTGAATTCAGCGGCAAAAGCATTACAACGCAGATGCTTGAAATATTACAAAATTAAAAAAGTAACTTTTTCTTAATACTAATGTTAGGAATATAAAAATTAGCTGGCCGGATGGCCCATTTTGAGCAGTGAAATAATATGCTTTTATTTATACAGACGGATAGATAATAATGAAGACATTGACAAAAGACTGTGTTGTTCACATCAGCGAAAGACTGCATTGAATCAAACATGTCACTAATTTGCACAAAAACCGCGACCTTGAGACTCAAGTGTCCAAATCTAGTTAGAATGAAAGAGAGGGACATTGGTGGGAGCTGTGGCTAAAAATAACTTTAAAGACAAAATTTGTAGAGGGGACGGATAGGTTGGTTCAAAAACCAAGTACGTTTTTTGTGAAAACGCAAGTAGAGACGGACGGACTAACAGATAAAAATCCATACTTGACTGAAGCATGACTGAAATGACTTTAGTGTAGGAAATTTGAATTTGAAAAAACACAAGGCATTGATTGGCCACAGACAATCATATTATCAGCGCTCAGACGCGCTTTTTTTTGCCATTCCTCAATAGTTGTCCAGTGATAGACACAGTAAATTTTAAGTGTGGTGATTTCCAATGAAGTAAATAGAAATAAGTTCAGGGACGCCATACTATAGCCAGCAGCTCAGCTGAGTTTTGCTAGCATTTCTGTGTTCTTTATTCATAATCTGGTAAGATTGAAATTATTTCTTTGTATATTTTAAATATTGTTTAATGTCTCGAGTGATTTGATACTGCCATATCGAAATCTAGCCTTACAACAAGTAAGGATTTGCTCTAGACCCCCCGCCCTAGTTCTAGGTCTAGGGACAAACAATATATATAAACTCCAGCAAGGATTAGGAAGGACAGATCAAGTGTTGAGATCAGTGGAACATATCACCTATCCTATCCTATGGCAAGAAGCTAATAAACATATTTCGGAATATGTAGTCTGGGAGAACTTATCCTATGTGAAACCAACTTGGTAAGATGTGTTGTATGGTCAGAGAGATCTGACCCTGTCTAAGTGGTGTTATTGTAAATTGTTACGTGTAGAAGTGGCTCCTTAGGTAAGGTTCTGAACCTAAACCAATACTTTATTTCAGAGCTGTGAGTTTTTTATGTTGACACCAAAAGTTGGTGTCAAATGCTGGGTAAATAATTGACAGTGAGGACCCGTGCAGTGTCGCATCTCGGCAGAACAGCCTTGTATTGCCCCCAAGCACGGAGAGGTGGGGCCACCCGATATATTGCCCCCAAGCACGGAGAGGTGGGGCCACCAGATTCCAGCACCAGAACTACTCTTTCGAAGTTACGTAAGCAGGCTGGTCTGCTGGATTTACACCAACTTCATAGACATAGCACCCAAAGTGAATTACTACTAAAACATCCCATTTCCTTCCATCATTAATGGACAATGTTTGGTAGGCTTAGACAGGGAGGGATGAAGCCACCCCAACAGCACATCTATTCATCGTTCTCCCAGGGAAAATAAAATTATGAACTGTAGAAATATTAACTACTCGTGAAAATTGTATACGTACACACCTTTTATTTATCATGTCATTTATTCATGCCATTCACTCATAAATTCCAAAATCTTTCATATGTTCTGGCCAAAATAAAACCTTGGTTCAGAACAAATAAATTTAAAAAAAGATTTACTTTCTAAAATTTCACCAGCTGAATTTAGTTCATTGTGTTCTAAATTTTATTGATAATATTATATTATTTAATATCTGTGTGTGTGTGTTTGTATATGTCAATACAACACATTACATTCAGTACCCTAGATTTTAACGTAGCCACATTCATTAGAAAAAAAGATAGGTGTGAGGTCGTAGTGGTAGCAAGAAAGGCCTTCTGAAAATTCACAGCTACATTTTAACTCAGGAGCCTTCACAGCTACCTCACACATCACACTTAATAATATCACCATCATACAATACCATCAAAACCACTACAATGCTCTTGATTGTGAATGTTATCTACGCCAATTTCCAGTGACGTTTTTTCTTATTTTAATTATTGCTTTAAATCTTTTCAGACATGTACGGACTCTGGCTGATCAGTCATCCTTCTGTCCAGATATTCTAATTATTCCGAGCCTCTTTGCTTCGCTTATTTCTTGTGCGGCTTTGTTTCAATACTTTTTTAAAAACTGCGTAATTTTTTATAGTTTATCCCTCCTTGTACAGTCGATCATTTTCCTCTTAAACAATATATATGTGTTATTTTGTACTTCTCTTTATAGTTAGCGAGACTTGAGGGGGTTTTCGTTTTCGTTTTAAGGACTATCTTCATTGCACTCGGACGACTCCATCAGTGCTTCCATCTCCTCCCCTAGATCACATAATGAGAATCTCCGCATAGTGCACGTACTCCGTAGCACCGGCGAGAATCCCAATGTGTGTTTAGAGGAATCACACATTCTTTAAAATATATTTGTGGTAGATAGGTTTCTAATCTTTAAATGTTGCCATATCAACGGCCTTATGGCCTATACTTTACAATTTCTAACTGCACACGGGGCCACTGATTTTTTTCGACCTTATCTGAGAAGGTTTACCCAAGCGCTCAGCCTCGCGTCGGCCGAGACATCGTCTTCGGGGCACGTTCCTAGAACAACCAAACTATCCTCCTCAACTATCTGAGAAAATCTACCCAGGAGACCTCACTACCCAGGAGACCTCACTACCCAGGAGACCAGGGGGAGGGGGGGGGGAAAGAGAGAGTATGACATCATTAGAACAACTGGTTCTGAACAAAAAGTGTCCTTAAAGTATATTTCCTGTACTGGAATCGAACCGGTACCTTTAGAATTCGTGGCGGACGCCTTACCTCTTAGCCATCCTTATTGAGGAGGAAAATTGCGATAGAGCTCAATGGAAGAGGTTGCTTTCACCAGCAGCTGTGACACACCAGAAAGGCTGTCTAATGATCGGTCACTGAGTCCAAAGGACGTGCCAAAAAAGTTCCAGAAAGTCTTCTCAAGGCACTTAATTGTTCCTGTGGTTGAGAAACAATTAAAGCCAGTGGAGATACATTTAACTTTTGTGTTCACTGTGAGATGTTAAAACCAGAGCTAGTTGTGTGCGCTGATATCGAAGGAACAAGTAAACAAATGTATGGATAGGCAGCATTTGTTGAGTTAACATCCGCAGCTTGTTTAAGCAGCTGTCTACGTGGATTTACGTAAACGTAATTGTATTTTCTTATTGCGGATTGTTTTACTAGTAGAGTAAATAATTATCATCATCATCATCATGATCATCATTATTATTATCATCATCATGATCATCGTTATTATTATCATCATCATGATCATCATTATTATTATCATCATCATGACCATTATCAATATTAAGCTGGTTGGGGGTGGGAGGGGGGTGGGGGGGGGGGGGGGGGGGGAAGAAGATCGTGTTCCCATCCCACGTAGTTCACGAATCTATTTTATCAGCCAGCTTGAAAGTTTTCATTGGGAATGCGGAAAACGTACTTTTGACCACAGGGACATCGCGATTTTATATAAAGAAGTCTAGATCGAAATTTCCCTAGTTTAAAAAGTATGTTCTCCCCACACACCCCATCCTGAACAGTCACCTAAAGACGTACCAAATCATCCACTAGGATTTATCGGTAGATTCGGATCGACTAGCTGCCGACCCCTGCTCGGGCACAAAGGTAAATAACTATGATGTATAATAATACTGTGTCAAGGGAGTTAAACCGTTATTCTACTGCTGTGGTTATGTAACACCGATACAGATAGATGATAAATCTTATTCTTCATAAATTAAATTTGTTCAACAGCGTTACATGATTAAATTATTTCTGTCTAAGCGGATGTACAAGAAATTTTGTGTGTAAAATACCCCTTTTGGGGCGTAAAGTGAGGTCTATTGACTTTATTGTGCAAAATATGTTTCATCTCGGCCCTGGCTTAGACACTTTGATCTTAGCCAAAAGGCCGAGAAGCGATACAAGAAAACAGCGCACCCGAAAATTATGGAAAGGTTATTAAGAAGTCAATTATGGCTCATTTAAAACATCCGATATCCGAGTGTACCAAAATGTTCACAGGTCTGGTTCTTAACTTTTTCTTATAAATACATCCTGCATTTAATCCAGTCCCTAAGTATATCCTTTTAGGCTCGTAACGGAAATTTATTATTAAATTTGGCTTCCTGCATTCAAATTAGAATAAATACTGTCTCTGTGTTATGCCAGAGTTTTAATATTAACAGGATGCTCTCCCGTTTCTCGTTTACAGGATGCTCTCCCATTTCTAGTAACAATTATTTAGAAATTTGATAAACATGTCGTCTTTCAATGATCTCACAAAGTTCGCACTACACTTCCGCTGGACGTCACATTATTTGCGTTGTTTTTTATTCATTTTTTAAATATTCTTGTCAGTGAAGACACATATCCTGTTTAACTTCCTAATGGGTTATAATTAGAATATATAGTCAGTGTATCCATAGCCTACCATCAATGATACCTATACCTTGTAGCGGTATGGCAGCTTGTGTACCCTGACAATCCCCAGAGCTATGCCAGTGGGAGATTTACTCCTGGTAGGTTCAACCAAGCTGGACTGGTCTGCGTGGGTAGGGGGTCAGACAAAAGCTGGTACCCTGGTCCTTCAGGTTGGGGATTTTAGCACAGGGCCGACACCCCTGTCTATGTAAAAAAAAAAAACGCACATGTTAAGGAAACAGCAACAAATGAAAAAACTTTGATGCGAGACGGACATCCGGAGTCTCAGGCTCGTATGACTGACAGGAAAGCCGAAAGGATGCCATTGGCATGAAAACGGATGCCCTGACCGCAAAACATGAAACCAGAATTGGTTTTTGGAACGTCAGAACTAGGAATGAGGCAGGAAAGCTGAGACAAATCACAGCAGAGATGAGGAATTACAAATTACACATCCTGGGGATAAGCGAGAGCAGATGGACAGGGATGGGGAGAATAAAAACAGCTACAGGGGAAACAGTACTTTATTCTGGTAGAGAGGATGGTCAGCACAACGAAGGTGTAGCCATTATCCTGAAGAAAGGAATGGAAAGGTCTTTACAGGAATGGAAACCCATTAAGAACAGACTGATAAGAGCAAGCTGAGAGGGAGATTCATCAACACCACAATTATACAATGCTATGCACCAACAAACGACAGCGAAGAAGAGATTAAGGACGAGTTCTATCAACAGGTACAACAGGAAATGGAAACTACACCCAGGTACGATCTTATTATAGTAATGGGAGACCTAAATGCGAAAGTTGGAACACACAATAATTATAACGAAAGAGTAATGGGGAAATGCGGCAGTGGAACAGTAAATGAGAATGGGGACAAATTAATAAGCTTCTGCAGTATTAACAACCTGATCATTGGAGGAACAATTTTTCAACACAAAGAAGTGCACAAGTTAACATGGGAATCACCAAACGGAAGAGACAGAAACCAGATAGATCACATAATGATCAAAGGCAGATGGAGACATGCACTACAAGACGTGAAAGTAAGAAGAGGTGCAGACGTGGGAAGTGATCATCACCTAGTAGTAGCAAGACTGAAGGTGAAACTCAGAGCTGCTGGACCAGTTGCAGTCAAACAGAAAAGATATAACATCACGAAACTTAAGGACCCCCTCACCAGAAAAGCGTTTGTGGTCGACGTAAAGAGACGATATCAGATTACAAAAAGCCAGGAAAGAACAGAGACCGATGATGTCGACCAGAAATTCAACACCATCTCAACAGTATACAAGGAAAGCAGCAAGTCATGCTTGGGATTCCAGGAAAGAAAGAAATAAGACTGGATAACACCAGAAACGCTAAACACCATAGCGAAGAGAAAGGAAATGAAAAGAAAGAAAACAGAAGCTAAGTCTCCCAGGTTAAAGGCAATATATAGTGAACAGTACAGTCAGCTGGACAAGGAAGTAAAACGTCAAACCCGTGCTAACAAAAGGACATTTCTGGATGACCTTGCAAGACAGGCAGAAGAGGCAGCACTGAGAAATGAACAAAGCACAGTTTATAAAATAACTAAAACTATCAGTGGAAAACGAGGTGCAAACAACATAACGTTAGTAAGTGACAAGCAAGGAAATCTCATCATCACAGCACAGGGGCAGGAAACAAGATGGGCAGAGCACTTCGGAGAAACACTGAATAAGGAACCACCAGAGACTCAGCTGAATGTTCATGAGGCTGAAAGAGACATAAATACAGACATTCCAGGAAAAGAAGAAATCATCACAGCTATCAGAGGGTTAAAAAATGGAAAAGCGCCTGGTCACGACAATCTAAATGCTGAGTTATTCAAGGCAGACCCTAAACTAGCAGCAAAACTATTGGAACCACTATTTGCACAAGTCTGGGAAACTGAGACAACACCAACAGAGTGGAGTAAAGGAATAATTGTCAAATTGCCCAAGAAGGGCGACCTTGCAGACTGCAACAACTGGAGAGGAATTACTCTCCTCTCAGTTCCCAGCAAAATACTAGGCAGGATAATCATCCAGAGAATTTCAAAAGCAGTTGACCATAAACTGAGGAAAGAACAAGCGGGCTTTAGAAAGAACAGAAGATGTGGAGATTACATATTTACCCTCAGGAACATTATAGAGCAGTGCTCAGAATGGCAGAGACAGCTGTACATTAACTTTGTTGATTTTGAAAAGGCTTTCGACAGCATATACAGGGACAGCCTATGGAAAATTCTGAGGGCTTATGGAATTCCCAGACGCATTGTTTCCATCATAAAAAGCCTCTATTCTTACTTTGCGTGCAGTGTTGGATTGAGTAATATAGCTTTCTAAGTGAAAACAGGAGTACGACAGCGATGCCCCTTTTCGACAACATTATTTGTGACAGCCATAGATTGGATGATGCGCCAGACAACAGAGGGCAGTCCAAGAGGAATTAGATGGACAACGTTTTCTACACTGGAAGACCTGGAATATGCAGATGACATTGCACTACTCGCGCATTCACATCAACACATTCAAGACAAAACCGATAGACTGAATAAGTATGGCCAGCAGGTTGGCCTGAACATCAATCCGAAGAAGACAGAGGTCATGACACTAAATGTGGGCAATCCTGAGCCAATAACAGTAAGGAACCAGAAGTTAGAACAGACAGACACATTTACTTACCTAGGATGCATAGTAACACCTGACGGCGGAACAAGCAAGGACATTAACAACAGAATGAATAAAGCGAGAACAGCCTTTGCTATTCTCAACAACATTTAGAAGTCTTCCCAGTACAGCACAAACACCAAATTAAGACTGTATGAGAGCTGTGTACTTTCTGTGCTTCTCTATGGTGCGGAATGTTGGAGAGTAACAGAGAAGGAAATGTCGAAACTGTCCTCCTTCCACACAATCTGCCTAAGGAAAATTCTCCGAATCTTTTGGCCAAACACCATCAGCAACCAAGAACTACTTATTAGGAGTAACCAGGAGGACATGCACACCATCATAGCTGGCAGGCGCTGGAGTTGGGTTGACCACGTCCTCAGAAGGGACCCTGATACCATCACAAGAATAGCTATGCTATGGACCCCCTAGGGAAAGCGAAAGAGAGGCCGACCAAAAACAACTTGGCGGAGAACTGTGGAAGCTGAGATGCAAAGAATGAACCAGAGTTGGGGCACTGTACGAAGGATGGCCGCCGACCGAGCAAAGTGGAATCAATTTGTTGCTGCCCTACAAGACGCCACCAAGCGTGATGGCCGCTGACTGCTTTTGTCGGTTGGCGGGTATAGATCAAAGAAGAAGAAGAAGAAGAAGTATCCATAGCGCGGCTCGTGAGCTTGTGCTACGGCTCTCATTGCTTACCCGACATTACATAAAAAATTTGCTGAGCAACACTGGATAATGTTTAAAAATATTATATTATATTATAGTTTTACCGTATAGATCTGGTTTTTTAATCCTTGTGCCATAGTTTGATTAGATAAAGAAATAATAGGACTATTGTTGTCTCAAGCGTATCATAGAAGGAGCCTGATATGAGGTTTTCAAGGGGCTGGCAACATCGCCATGTAAAACATATTGCCACAGAAACAACCACTGCAGGAGAATGTGAATGCTTGGTACATGTTTTCTGCAAGGGGACCAGCTACAATGGTGGCCCTATGATCCATAGGAAGTGCAAAGGAAAATGATGATGAACAGACAGTAAGCACAAGGATTACAACGTAAAAGCGGAGATGCCACAGTGAGTTTTTCTTATCGCTAATATGGCAATTGTTACCTCCGATTTTCTATCTGGGAAGATACATAAGGAACCTTGAGTTGGAGACATGATCAGCCCAATCATTGACACAACCCAGGTTTGTAGCCTGATAAGCTGTTAAAGTTTCCCCAAAACAAACGGTAAATATCAATCTGGTGACAGATTTAAAAAACGCACTTAACATGACGAATGGGATTTTTGGAGAACGAAACCGATGTAATCGTTTCCAGCCAGAATTTGCTGTATTGGATAATTACAAGAAAAGGAAATCTTGAAAAAGAGATTATCCGTGACAGATCTATGAAGTCGTGAGTGTAAACATGATGAAAATCAACGGAAGAGACAATACCTTATATGGCAGTGACTTAGACAAATCACATCTTATGTTTCATGCAGGAATTTTCCATGAGAGGGATGGGGGATAAAGCCTCAACACTTGAGTATGGTTGGCCTGGCATGGACAATGTTAAAATACAACACTCAGATTTGACTTCACCTCCACGTAGCAATGTGTATGCGTTGGCCAAGTGTTGCTTAAAATCTACATCATCTTAAGATTACGGCACTGAAAATTCAGCTCGTCAAGAAGACAGTTCAGACAAGCCAGGAAAAAGAATAGAATCAGGATTCTAATTTAAAGGATCTGACAACGTATTTGAGCATCTTCTGGACTAAGAAAGAAAACTCTACCTTTTCTAATTCGGAAAGCCCAGAATCCTAGGAACCTGAATACGAAGTCATAGTGGGATTCTATTGTAAAGTAATACCCCAGACCACGTGTAAGAAACATCTTAACCAAGTTGCCGAAACTATTTCCCTGAGAAAGAAGTCTGTATGACACCAATTTGGGTCTGTGGTACTGATTAGTGGTACTAGTCTGTGGAACAAGTGTGTGGTATAAGTGACCTTCAGTCAAAGCTAGACATCAACATCAGATGGGTCTTGAAGGCGCTGGATCATCTTTGTAATTACCCCTTGGTACTACTTGGGATCCTGGTAGGTTCAACCAAGCTGGACTGGTCTGTGTGGGTAGGGGTCAGACAAAAGCTGGTACCCTGGTCCTCCAGGTTGGGGGTTTTAGCATAGGGCTGACACCCCTGTCTATGTAAAAAAAATAATGAAGTTACGGAAACAACATCAAATGAACAAACTTTGCTGCGGGATGGACATTCGGAATCTGTGGCTCGTATGACTGTCAGTGGTGAAAGCCGAAAGGAAGCCACTGACATGAAAACGGATGTCCTGACCGCAAAACAGGATACAAGAATAGGATTTTGGAATGTCAGGACAATGTACGAGACAGGTAAACTAAGACAGGTCACGGCAGAAACGAGAAACTATAGGTTACACATCCTGGGGATAAGCGAGAGCAGATGGACAGGGGCAGGAAAAGTTAAAACAGCAACAGGAGAAACAGTACTTTACTCTGGAAGAGAGGATGGACAGCACAGTGAAGGCGTAGCCATTATTCTACAGAAAGGGATAGAAAGGACATTACTGGAATGGAAACCCATCAACAACAGACTGATACGATTGAGATTGAGAGGGAGATTCACCAACACTACAATAATACAATGCTACGCACCAACGAATGATAGCGATGAGGAGGTCAAGGATGAATTCTATCAACAACTGCAGAAAGAAATGGAGGACACACCTAGATATGATCTTGTTATAGTAATGGGAGACCTCAATGCGAAAGTTGGTACACACAATACATATAATGAAAGAACAATGGGGAAATGCGGCAGCGGAATAGCAAACGAAAATGGGGATAAGCTAATAAGTTTCTGTAGCATTAACAACCTGGTCATTGGAGGAACACTTTTCCCACATAAGGAAATTCACAAGTTAACATGGGAATCACCAAATGGTCGGGACAGAAACCAGATAGACCACATCATGGTTAACGGTAGATGGAGACATGCATTACAAGATGTGAAGGTAAGAAGAGGTGCAGATGTGGGAAGCGATCACCATTTAGTAGTAGCAAAACTGAAAGTGAAACTAAGAAGGGCTGGACCAACTGTAACTACACAGAAAAGGTTTGACATCAGCAAATTGAAGGACCCCCTTACCAGAAAAGCGTTTGCGGCCGACATTAAGAAACGATATCAATTTGCCAAAAGCCAGGAAAAGACATTGACTGATGATATAGACCAGAATTTTAACACCATTTCAACAATATATAAGGAAAGTAGCAAATCATGCTTAGGATTCCAGGAAAGGAAGAAGCAAGACTGGATAACACCAGAAACACTAAACACCATAAAGATGAGAAAGGAAATGAGAAGAAAGAAAACAGAAGCGAAGTCCCCCAGGTTAAAGCAACTATATAGCGAACAGTACAGTCAACTGGACAGGGAAGTTAAACGCCAAACCCGAGGCAACAAAAGGAATTTCCTAGACGATCTTGCAAAACAGGCAGAAGAGGCAGCACTGAGAAATGAACAAAGCACAGTATACAAAATAACTAAATTCATCAGCGGAAAACAAGGTGCAAACAATATTACATTAGTAAGAGATAAGCAAATAAATCTCATCAAGACAGCAGAGGGACAGGAAACAAGATGGGCAGAGCACTTCAGAGAAACTCTGAACAAGGAAATACCAGAGACACAATTGAATGTTCCTGAGGCTGAAAACGATCTAGATGTAAATACAGACATTCCACGAAAAGAAGAAATCATCACAGCAATCAAAGGGTTAAAGAACGGTAAAGCTCCGGGCCATGATAACTTAAATGCAGAGCTATTTAAGACAGACCCTGAGCTAGCAGCAGAACTATTAGAACCACTATTTGCACAAGTGTGGAAAACGGGGACAACACCATCAGAGTGGAACAAAGGAATAATTGTCAAATTGCCCAAGAAGGGAGATCTTTCAGACTGCAATAATTGGAGAGGAATCACTCTTCTCTCAGTTCCCAGCAAAATACTAGGCAGGATAATTATACAGAGAATTTCAAAGGCAGTAGACTACAAACTGAGGAAAGAACAAGCAGGATTTAGAAAGAACAGAAGATGTTTAGACCATATATTCACTCTCAGGAACATTATAGAGCAGTGCTCAGAATGGCAAAGACAGCTTTACATAAATTTTGTTGATTTTGATAAGGCTTTTGACAGCATACATAGGGACAGTTTATGGAAAATACTGAGGGCTTATGGAATTCCAAGCTGCATAGTGTCAATCATAAAAAGCCTCTATGCCAACTTTACGTGTAGCGTTGGGCAGAGCAGCCTAACCTTCGAGGTGAAGACAGGAGTACGACAGGGATGCCCCTTATCAACCACTCTATTTTTAACAGTCATAGACTGGGTGATGCGCCAGACAACAGAGGGCAGTCCAAGAGGAATAAGATGGACTACATTTTCAACATTGGAAGATCTGGAATATGCAGATGACATTGCACTGCTGGCACATTCACATCAACACATCCAGGAAAAAACGGATAGACTTAATAAATTTAGCCAGCAGGTGGGCTTGAACATCAATTTAAAGAAGTCTGAGGTCATGACGCTCAATGTGAGCAACCCTGAGCCCATATCAGTAAGGAATCAGCAACTGGTACAGACAGATACCTTCACATACCTAGGAAGCATAGTAACACCAGACGGCGGGGCAGGCAAAGACATCAACATCAGAATGAATAAGGCAAGAACAGCCTTTCTTTAGCCTAAACAACATCTGGAAGTCCTCCCAATACAGCACAAGCACAAAATTAAGATTATACCAGAGTTGCGTGCTTTCTGTGCTTCTCTATGGTGCGGAAATGCTGGAGAGTCACAGAGAAGGAAATGTCAAAATTGTCCTCTTTTCACACAACATGCCTAAGAAAAATTCACCGAATCTTTTGGCCGAATACCATCACCAACCAAGATCTGCTTACTCGTAGCAAGCAAGAGGACATGCATACCATCATAGCTGGCAGACGCTGGAGCTGGGTTGGTCATGTCCTCAGAAGAGACCCCGATGCCATCACAAGAACAGCTATGCGTTGGACCCCTGAAGGAAAGCGAAAGAGAGGCCGACCAAAAACAACTTGGCGGAGGACTGTGGAGGCTGAGATGCAAAGAATGAACCAGAGTTGGGGCACTGTACGAAGGATGGCCACCGACCGTGCAAAGTGGAATCAATTTGTTGTTGCCCTACAAGACGCCACTAGGCGTGATGGCCACTGACTGCTTTGACGGTCGGTGGTTAAGGATCGAAGAAGAAGAAGAACTACTTGGGACGTGTTACTGCCACTAGACTTGACCAGTGACGAGACGAACCAGTCTACAGCCTGCAAAGAACCAACATCGGTTGGAGCAGAAGCCAACCAACACCTTACTGGTTGCCAAGTACTCATTCAGAGCTGCCACGTGAACTCTTAAAACAAGCATTTCGTAACCTAACTAGACCATCACCTGTGATGAGTCCTTAAAACACAATGTTTCTCTATCAACACCTTTATTTATTTTACGCTGTTAACTATAATTGATTATTGAATTTGTTATCTTTGTATATACAAATTTATAGTTGATTTAATCATTTTGAGTGAACTGCACCTGTATGTCTCAGTCATTTAAAATACACATAAACAGAGCTATTGAAATAATATTTTGTTGAAATAAATCAGTTGGGGGCTCATAAGAACGAGCAAAATTCTCTTTTCCCAATAGAAGGTATGGGAAGATACTAAAGTTCATTACGGCCTAGATAATAGCTGTGGTGCTTGATTTCTTTAATTCCTATGAGGCTCCCTAGAATTGAAGCATTATTCTTCATTTCAAATCTCTGCCAAGAGTAATCTTGAGCGAAAGGTAGATACATTTGAAGATCCTCAGTAGATACTCTGAATTTTGGCCATTGTTGGACCATCACTGCAGAGAAGGGCATAAATCTAGCAACTAGATGAGACAATTTAAATACTTATAGAATATAACGACAGGGACCTCTAACAGCCAACATCGAAACACAGATTTATATAGGTCAGTGCATGCACTCCCTAGTATTACGTGACCCACTTGCTGGGGGTAAAAAACATTCCTGATACTTCAGAAGGCGAATCAATATTAACGTTATTTAATTCATATAACTCAAATATATATTACAAAAAAAATCACGGACAACACGAGTCAAATACCGAACCAAATTCACATTTTGTAAATATACTTTTGTCGTGATATACGTTTATCTGTTTTTCGTACTTCTGGTATATTTTGCTAGCTAGAAGATAATGCGCTGCAATGCTTCTTAAGTTGCTGTAAAGGGGGACTGGAGTATAAAAGGTTAAGATGAACTGATTTATGTAGACAGAAAGAATACAAAAGTACATCAAGAACAGCCATGTCACGGAATAGCCTTCCCTGCTTTGCAGTAGTGGTCCAACAGTGGCCAAAATTCAAGAGTGTATACGAGTAATATGGGTCTTCAAAGGTGTCTACCTTCGCACAATATTACTCTTGCAAGAGCTGTAGATAGAAGGATAATGATGCTTCTAACTCAAGGGAGTGTTCATAAGATATTTCAGAAGCCAAGAACAATGCTGCGTTGGGCAGGGCAATTGTTAACTTATATCTGATCCGCCACCTTTTATGAAAAATTCAGCAATTATTAATTTCAGCTCGTTCAAGCCCCCTCCCTGATTTACTCAGCAGTATTCTTATTCTGGTACAGCTCTGTTTAGAGTGTATTTTTTAAATTGACTGAGACAAACATGCAGTACCTTCAAAATGATTAAATCGACGTTAAATTTGTATATTTACAAATAACAGATTTAATAATCACTTAAGTTTTAACAAGGTTTTAAAAAAATGAATAATTATTCATCAGGAAAATTATCAGCACTGTTGTGATGGAATGGAAGTTTGTAAAGGAGGTCACTTGGCAGATTTTATGTGTTACTTAGCTGTCAGTAACGGTTCTGCCCCTTCTGATTGTTTGGTTCTTGGTAGACTGGGTCGTTAATAACGCTCATCAATAGTCAAGGTTGTAGGGCGCAGCACGTTCCCAGGAGTGTCAAGGAGTGTCTACAAAGTTGGTTCCGCGTCTTTGTCGCGAGAGGGTAGATGTTATTGAAATTATAAGATATCCTGGACATAAAGTTGTACCAGGTGATACCAGGATAGTGCCATATAAGAATCTGGTCTTATAAGAAATACCCCCTTCTCTGAAAAGAGTAAGGGTGTATAGACATCAAAGGCAGGATCAAACTGTATAAGTTCCCAGAGAAGATGGTAATGTATTACTCTGAGTCCCTACATGTTCCCTCTCCAAATCCTCCTGTTAATTGTTTTATTATTATTAATAACTCTGCTAGGGGTAATAACTTAATTATCTACCAACAGAAACTGTAACTTAACTTAAAGAATTTAAGTAAGTCTACTGGTAAATATTTACAATTTATTTTTACACGTTTTCTTTTCTTGTGAAAATCTTTCACTGAATTCAAAAGTTGATTACAAAATTAAATAAATAAAACACTTGCAAATCGTTAAAATTATTTACAGTCTTTTATCTTTGCATGAACGTTCTCCTTTCTAGGCTGAAATCACTGTAGGTGGAGACTGTCTGTAATTTATGATTTATTTTATCTTCTTCACAGTTATTGGAATTAAGAAACCACTGACTAGGACGGTTGCCTAGCGAAATTGCACTGTTTATTCATCATAGTCTATCTGGTTTGTGGTGATGCTGTGATACACTATACAGTAGCCTTGGGTGGCTACTTAGCTTGAGGTCTTGATTTGGTATTCTGTTCCACCTTGGGTCTGGCAAGAAGACTGTCTCGTCCAGGCTTTTGGATCTGGGTGACCGGCCCTGTATCATTAAAGGGCACTCGCACCTCTGAATCCTATATTGGAGTCTGGCTCCTAAAGGTGGAAGGTAGTTGCAGGATGTAACCTGAAAATATATTTAATTTCACCACTGTATTGCCTATCTCTATCTCCCTATCACAGAAGTAGGAGATGAGAGATAGTTTTCAGACAAGAGAGTGCAGGTAGACGCACAGATCACATCAAGTCAGCATTAATACAATTCAGTTCACTGTGAATACAATTTTCTTTTAAATCTTTAGTTAGAGCTATTTGTCCATGATTCGCCTCCATAAAGGTATTAGGTTTTGTGGAAAATAACCAAGTGATATCTTAATCAATGCAGTAAAACAATTCCTTTCATCCTCCCTCATGTTCCTGGTATGTGTTCCATTCCATCAAGAGATAATTCTTTAAATACTTTTCTAAAACTATAGACACAACCTTGCGATTTTAATATTTTCACAAGCTTGGCTTTTGCCTCCAGAAATTTTACACATGCCTGTAAGTCCACCAGCAACTGCAGCAACACACTGTAGTTTTCTAGCACTGTCTTCACACTTCCAAGCGCACAAATGAATTAATTATTTAAACTAAATATATATATATATATATATATATATATATATATATATATATATATATATATATATATATATATATATATATATATCTTTCTTACCCTCAGGCACACACAGTCGAGCTGTTAATGGTACAATGATCTGCTCTCAGATGCAGTAAGCAAAGGCATTCTTTCTAAGCACTTGTTTTACCGCTTGCTGTGATTTGAATTTTTGTTATGGCCTGATTTCGTTAGCACACAACTTTTATTTATAGTGTGAACTCGGGCGTCAGAGGGGTTTCCCTGTTCGCTAGTCTTTTGTGTACCCAAAATGTAGGGAAAATCTGCTATGTGTGCAAATCAGGAAAACTAAGATTTTATTTATCTACGTTATTCCTCTAGCGATTTTATTTATCTAAAGCTTAAAGCACACCCTGTATTATTCTACACCTTCCTATCCACTAATATATTACTTTTCTAAATGCATTTTATTCTAGGCATACTTTAAACAGCGAAATTATGGACTTGCCCAATGCTTCGATGCATTCCACTAGAGATTTCTCTCTTAATATACTACCTATCGTGAAGGTCTTTACACCTACCTCTAAAGTAACATTTCTACTATTGAATTACTAACCTCTGCCATGCTATACTTCTTTATTAAGGCTGTAATTAAATGCCGTCTTCCATTAGGATGCACAGATCAGGCCTGGCCATTTTGTCAATTCAAGGCTTTAGTAAACACGGCAGAACGGTTTCTTCTGATTGGTCAGTGTATCAAGCAGTTATCATAAAGTATGGCGCGCGGTTTAGTCAGAGTACACAGAAGACCGTGTTGTGAAAACAGACAAACTCACGACAGTCTTAAAGTCCCGCTGATGATGGCATCTAGCTTCGACTACAGGCCACTGGTACCCTTCTTGTTCCAGAGATAGTACCCTCAACTGGTACCACCAACTGGCAAAAGAATAGAAACAAATACCTTCTGAGTATTGAATTTCCCGACACATACTTATGTGTCCCCATCTTCCCATTCCACCATCCCATCTACCTCAGACTTTACCCTCGATGAGAATTAAACATAATTCCTCGAGAGAAAACTTTCTTTACATTTAAATTAAATAGCTTTATATTTACTTTACATTCAAATGACAAGGTTAATAGTATAGATAGAATACGTTTACATATTCATTTCCGCTGGCTAAAAAATGTTCACAATATAGATTGAATATGTTTTCAGTTACATCTACCCTAGTTGAAAAATATTCACAATATAGATTGAATATATTTTTATTTACATCTACAGTGGTTGAAAAGCTTGAAAACTTTCATTAATTTTAAAGTGACTATGTTTACAAAGAGATTTATACTGGTTTATGAATGTAAATATTATAATTAGAATGTACATAATTTCTTTCATCTTTCCCTCCCTGCTCCAAATGGAACTTGGGACTACTTATGCTTTTAGTTCTCTTTAAGAAACTAGCGATAAAGCAGTCACCAGCCCTTGCAGTGGTGGTTCATGAAATCGTCATTCTATATGATGAGGTTGCCAGCCTCAAATGACTTACATTCACTAGCAATTTTCATATAATATTCACATGGCAATATATAAATATTAGGTCACATGTTAGTAATGAAAAATGTAGAATGTAAAATGTGCAACTTACGCCAATATTGGCTCATAGACTGTTTACTCAGAGAAGTAGATTAAGGCACTAGCAGATGCCTTTTTTCACGTGCCTGGGATGTTATGTTAACAATGCATTCCCGTTATGACTCCGTGTTTTCAGTTTCCGCATATCCCTAATTTCCTTGTTTAAAATGATAGAGTTTTCCTGGGCTGTTTAAGTCCTTCAAGATGCTCCAACAAAGTCCGGTCTGATAAAATGGAATTATGATCGTAACTCTGGCAGTCTGGGTGTCGTCTTGGCAAGCAATTCTCACAATGAACTAGACTTGCAAAAAATGTCAGATTATATAGCCTTTTGCCTCCCCCGCAGTTGTTTGTTACGATTATAGACGGCGTCTAATCAGAAATGTGGTGGTTCCTAAATTTCGAACCCCCGCCAATCGTTTCAAAACTGCATATTTAGGTGGGGTAATTCAAAATTATTTCTGCCTGAAATTCTCCGCGTGATGTAAAATGGCACGTCTTCCATATATTTAAGTGACAGGTCGTCCACTCTCTCAGTAATGTGTTTCGGATGTAACATCTTACGTTTATCTAAAGTAATCTGTGCGTGAAAGCCGGACAGGAAACGATTATGTCATTCATGTCTGTCCAAGATGTTCGCACAGACAAGTAATCTCTTTATCCGTCGCTTGTGCCCACAAAATCTGCCTACTGCGGAGCAATTTTATCGCCTGGCACGTCACGAGAAAACAAAACTATGCGAAAACTGACCAGGCCCACATGGATTTGCTTGCGTTAATCTCCGCAACGCTGTGAAGCGCCAAGCTAATGTGATGAAGTATCACCAAAACGGAGTATCAAATGATTTGACAAAATCAAATATCGGCTACATAGCATAGAAAGAAAAGGTGCCGACCACTGAAAAGCACGTAACCAGTCCTCACTTCAATTGAAAATGAGTACTGCCGTAGTGGAGAAGGGATCGAACCCCAAAATTCCGTGACAAGCCATATCCATTTCCTCATTGTGTGTTCTGCCCATAATCAACGTTTTCTTATCCCTTGTTCCTCTGGCACTTATCTGAGTCGTAGATTTTATCGCTGCGCAATTTAAATTTCTGTATTAAACTAATATTGAACACGGAGACACACTGAATCAAGTAAAACAGTTTATCTTAGATCTGCCGTATGGTCCCATAACAGATGTTGAAATGGTTGAAATCGAAGCACGCGTTACAAAGGTGAAATCAATTTTTTACACAACGAAAACTGTTCTTACCTATGTGACCGGAAGGCCTACTACTGATACCATAGCATCATTCGTGCTAATCAGTTAGATTAGGAAGAATAGTTACGAGGTTTTATTGAAATAAAGACTCGAGATACGCTAGTATCAGATTGAAACCGAAATTAGGTTTAATAGCGACTCAAAGCTATTTTTTGGCGGGAGTTGTTTAGCAACCAATGACGTAAATCGGAATAGCCGAGACACTCCATCGGTAGGCATATGAGATCCAATAAAATAAAAAAAGAATTATTAGACTGACCAACCAGAAAGGTGGTAAAAGGGCGCACCACGATGCGAAGGCAGATTTCGATATCCGAAATCAGTTGATCTACAGAAGCCAGTTTTTACGGACGTAGCCCTAGTCCATCTTACTGCTGATCTTGAAATATACGAATCTACACACCCCACGGTCACACCAATACAAATTTTCATTGGCAGCCAGAAAGAGATTTAGGATGCTACGTAAACCCCTGTTTTATAAATTTGTAAATCCTTGACAATAAAGAAACCAAATTGCAAGCCCTAGAGATGTGGAAAAATTATGACCAGAGTTTTGTTGGCCTGTATTAAGAAAGCGGTGGATGACAAACTCAGAGAAGAACAGGCAGGATTTTGTGCAGGAAGATCATGTACAGACCAGATAGCAACAATCAGAATCATCATAGAACAATCAAACGAAAGGCAGACCCCCTTATATATAAATTTTGAGAACTTCGAAATGGCTTTCGATAGTATAGACTGTATTGTGATTTGGAAAATCCTGAGACATTATGGAATCCCAGAGAAATTCATTAAAATCATCCAAGATTTCTACCAAGAGGCCTCATGCAAAGTAGTGCACAAAGGAAAACTATCAGAGCCCTTCACAGTACATAGCGGGGTCAAACAGGGATGTTTGATATCACCAACAATTTTTCTCATGGTCATAGACTGGGTTATGAGACAAACAACAGAAGAAGAGAAAACAGGAATACAGTGGACATTCAACAAACAACTGGAGGATATTGGCTTTGCAGATTTGTGCCTTCTATCACATAGAAAGCAAGATATGCAGGAGAAAACAGATAGATTAATCACATAAGCAGCAAAGATGGGACTACACACAATAAAACAAAGGAAATGAGGATAAATAATAGGCAGATGGACTCGATGACTATCAATGGTCAAGTTATTTGTGGCCGTGTGGTGCTGTTGTGTCATATAGTGATATGTTTGATCGCTGTCCTATCAGTGGGTGGTTGCATATGATGATGACTCACGATAGAGTACAGACAGTTGAACGAAAAACAGATGCAGGGTGATCAAACTCATGAAGATAACAGACTTCACTATGACAACGGTGAAGTGGAACGGAACTAGCAAGGTTTATTTACATCTGATGTCTTCAGAACAACAAATCCAGGAAAACCAATGTGGAAGGGAAGTCATCTTTCCGACCTTACCACTGCAGTGTATAAATTTTCATACATTCAAATTTTCATATAGATTTCAATTTAAACGACGACCTTGCATTTGTCGCGAAATTCTTCGCCCCACAATCTTCTCTCTGTCTTTTTCTTCTCTCTGTCTTTCTCTCTCTCCCATGTTTCTGAATGCCTTATCGGACAATGACCTTCCTCGGGGTTTTCCAGTTATTTAGCGCGCAGGTATTTACTCGAGAGGCCAATGACCCAGATAAGCCGGGGATTTCCAAGTGACCGGGTGATACAGCCCAGTGACCCAGAATATTAAGGATTTCCCAATGACCCGTGATCCGTAGGCGGGGAATTCCCCTAGCGTGGATGAGTTCATTAACCGCTGTTAGCTGTATATATGAAAGAATAAATCGTGTATATTTTACTCACATTTTGCAAGCCCTGGCGGAAACTTCTAGCATATAATCTATCAGACCAGAGGACCAAAGAATTGCTTATACAGTATATGTCGTCTTTGTAGCCAAATTCAATATTGGAATCAAAGCGGGTGAGCTAAATGCATTATCTTTTTATATGCAATTATTTGTATTGAATGTTTGAACTGCTTTCAATTATTATCTCATTATATGCAATTAACTTTAGTTAATGTTTGCACTGATTTTCAGTCAATGCAGTTCTTTTTTTATGCACATATTTCATGGGTGTATTTTATGGAATTCATATATTGACTGTTATATGATTTTGTTTTGCCTTTGATGTCTTCAGGTTGTTTCACAGAATTCATTTGCCCTACCCTGCACGCCTCTTTTATTTAATGGTTGTATATGTTATCGCATTCATGTATTTAATGTTGTATGATCTTTGTATGCCTTTACAACAGTTGATTATATATGTATGCCCCTACCCTATTAATATCATATGTTTGCAGCTCGAAGAATGGCGCTCACCAGAACGGACCAAACATTAAACGATCTTAGGTCATACCAGTCAGTGATTAAAATTAGGACAGAAACCTCAGCCATCGTGAAGGGTACCCTAATAATTAACAACTTTTGTGTAGACTATTTTTATCTCCCTTTACCCAGTGCTGTATACAAATAACCATATATATAATATTTGTTTTTTCTTCCTTGTGTTTTTCTGTAACCAATTTAGCTTGGTCTAATATATATATATATATATATATATATATATATATATATATATATATATATATATATATATATATATATATATATATATATATATATATATATATATATATATATATATATATATATATTAACAGAAACGAATTCCACTGTTGTTTCATTCTTTTCACTATATGTTCTGTATTGCTTGGTAGTTAACTGTTTTTTGTGAATCATTATCTTAATTACCAGCTGGGGGTCTCATGAGCCATATCAGCACCTCAGGGGAAGTGTGGCTGAAGACCTAACATACTCTCAGGATCCTTGATGGGATTTGCTTCTTTGCTTAACTGAGAAGAGTTTAAATTTCAGTCTCCTGAAACATTTCTTCCTACAAGTGTCGGACTATCACCTAAAGCGAGCCAAAAGACACTGTGGAAGAGATTGGTACTCTCTTTTATTTCTTCTATCTATCCTTTCTTCTACCCTGTCGCCACAGCATTCTTCATTCAGTAATTCCATATTAACTGTCCCTGCTGCTAGTTCTGTCCTTCTGGTATTATCCTGCCTCACTTTCCTTGTCTACACTGTTTGTTAGAAACGTTGAACACTTCCTATGACTATTTGTTCTTCTATATCAGCTAGGCGCTGGGTTACTGGTTTTCTTACATTCTTTCCTTGATGACAAGTTACATGGACTACTACAGTGTGAGCGTCTTTGATATATTGTAAATTACTGGCCTAAAACCGCCAGGGCTGACCATTTCAACCAACTGAGAAATGCTACACACTTATCAGCTCAACAGTTCATGCATACTTGCTGCTTGTCTGTGCCTTGAGAAAACATACTTGTCTTGGAAAAACACACATTTCCGCAGTAATTCTAAATTGCATCAAGCGGCAATTCTTCTTTCAAGATGGCATTTGAGTCTCCAAGGAGCTAGATAACAGTATATTTCTTGTTGACACAAGAACAACCAAACTATGGCTTGTTATTCTGATTACTCCCTGTGTTACTCACCATTCTATAATTTAACACCTGAGAGAAAACATTCCCAAATCACGACTATCGCGTTTTAAAGCTCAAATCTGACTGACCACCTATTTGCTTCGATTTGCTATTACGATTCATAAAACTCATCACTCATTCATTGTCACGAACTGTTCACTACAAAAATCCGCGCGTCTCGGTCCATTAACAATTTTACCTCTTAACAAACTCACCCTAAAACCCCCAAGGGACATAATAATATTTTAATCCCCCTTCGCTAAATAAGCCACTACTTCATTTTTTTCTCTATCCCTCAAGTACATTTCTACCGCGTATTCAAAAGCAATGAATTTTAATTTGTTACTTTTCGACTTTCCATATACAAAATCTAGGACCTGTCTTAAGAGGCGTAATCTAAAGAGTTGGCTCCCTTAGTAAAAAATCACAACCCTCATTTTATTATTTCCCATCTTAACAAAAATGTAACAGTGCGCCATTTCTTACTTAAATTTTATAAAGCATAATTCCACACTTATTCTCTTTAGTGACTCCTTCTCCAACCCCCCAACGGAGACCTAATTAAAGCATGGCTCCTTTCTCTGACAAAGACGCGTATTGTACGCTGTACAACCCAATGCCTAGAATTCGGCTTTTGGCTGGGATCATGGGTCTACACACAGGGACCAATACAGTGACATTCATGTGTCATTAGGTCTCTTGTGTGAGAACACAGAAGATCACTACGGTGACACATGTTGTCATTGGGTCTTCTTGTGTTGGGATACGTGGTCTTGACCAAGGCATTTGGGCTAATGCGACCTCATGCGAGGAAAAAAATAGCACCTGAAGCGAGGAAAAAAAAAAAAAAAAAAAAAAAAAAAAAAATTTTACGCTGTACAACCCAATGCCTAGAATCCGGCTTTGGCTGGGATCATGTGTCTAGACACAGGGACCAGTCTGGGGGGTAAGAGGTGGTAATCTAAAGGAGTCATGGCTCCCTTAGTGTCATTCCAAAAATGACACAACGTTCTAGTGTTTGTGGGGCATGTGGTCTGACCGGGCCGGGTTTGGGCGGGAAAATGCGACCTCAAAGCGAGGAAAAAAAAAAAAAAAAAAAAAATGGCTGGGATCATGTGTCTAGACACGGGAAAACAGTAGGTGACTTTCATGTCATGAGGTACCTAGTTGTGAGAACCCAGAGGATCACTACAATGAACATGTTGTCCATTGGATCTTCTTTTGTGGGATTGGTCTTGACCAGGGCTATGGGGGTGGGCAAATTTTCATGCGAGGAAAAAATAAACCTCGTGCGAGGAAATTAAAAAAAAAAAAAAAATAAAAAAAAAAGAATCCATTTGGTTACGGAGACCATGTGTTAGACATGGCCCTTTCTCTGACATTCATGTTCATTAGGTCTCTTGATGAGAGAAACAGAAAGATCACTACGGTGACACAGTCATTGGGTCTTCTTGTTTGGGACACTGTCGGTTTGACCAGGGCCGGGTTTGGGCGGGGATAATGCGACCTCACGCGAGAAAAAAATATGCGACCTCAAGCGAGGAAAAAAAAAAAAAAAAAAAAAAAAAAAAAAAAATTTTACGCTGTACAACCCAATGCCTAGAATCCGGCTTTTGGTTAGGATTGTGTCTAGAACATAGAACAGGACCGGTACAGTGACATTCATGTGTCATTAGGTCTCTTGTGTGAGAACACAGAAG
The DNA here is from genome assembly GCA_024509875.1 of Oreohelix idahoensis. Classification (NCBI taxonomy): domain Eukaryota; kingdom Metazoa; phylum Mollusca; class Gastropoda; order Stylommatophora; family Oreohelicidae; genus Oreohelix; species Oreohelix idahoensis. Next base: position 21,654 of record JAMPIV010017807.1, on the reverse strand, counting down.
ATCACTACGGTGACACAGTTTGTCATTGGGTCTTCTTGTGTTGGGACATGTGGTCTTGACCAGAGCCGGGTTTGGGGCGGGGACAATGCGACCTCTTGCGAGGAAAAAAATATTGCGACTCAAGCTTGAAAAAAAAAAAAAAAAAAAATCGAGGAAAAAAATATGCGACCTCAAGCGATAAAAAAAAAAAAAAAAAAAAAAAATAGCTGTACAACCCAATGCCTAGAATCCGGCTTTTGGCTGGGATCATGTGTCTAGACGCAGGGAGCAATACAGTGACATTCATGTGTCATTAGGTCCCTTGTGTGAGAACACAGAGGATCACTACAGTGACACAGTTTGTCATTGGGTCTTCTTGTGTTGGGACATGTGGTCTTGACCAGAGCCGGGTGGTGGGCGGGGGTACAATGCGACCTCATGCCGAGAAAAAAATATGCGACCTTCAAGCCGAGGAAAAAAAAAAAAAAAAAAAAAAAGTCCTGGTTGCGCAGGACCCAGTACCCCATTTATGTCATGAGGTCCAGTTGTGTAAGAACATAGAAGACCGACTACAATGACACATGGTGTCTGGGTCTTCGTGTGGGGGGGACATGTGGTCTTGACCAGTGCCGGGTTTGGGCGGGGACAATGCGACCTCATGCGAGGAAAAAAATATGCGACCTCAAGCGAGGAAAAAAAAAAAAAAAAAGTATTTTACGCTGTACAACCCAATGCCTAGAATCCGGCTTTTGGCTGGGATCATGTGTCTAGACACAGGGACCGGTACAGGGACATTCATGTGTCATTAGGTCCCTTGTGTGAGAACACAGAGGATCACTACAGTGACACAGTTTGTCATTGGGTCTTTCTCTTCTATGATTGACAGGTGTCTTGACCAGGGCCGGATTTGGGGCGGGGACAATGCGACCTCATGCGAGGAAAAAATATGCGACCTCAAGCGAGGAAAAAAAAAAAAATTACGCTGTACAACCCAATGCCTAGTATCCTGGCTTTTGGCTGGGATCATGTGTCTAGACACAGGGACCGATACAGTGACATTCATGTGTCATTAGGTCTCTTGTGTGAGAACACAGAAGATCACTACAGTGACACAGTTTGTCATTGGGTCTTCTTGTGTTGGGACATGTGGTCTTGACCAGGGCCGGGTTTGGGCGGGTACTAATGCGACCTCATGCGAGGAAAAAGTATGCGACCTCAAGCGAGGAAAAAAAAAAAAAAAAAAAAAAATATTTATGATATATCCAGCTCTCAACAAGGAGTGCACGACTATGGAAATAACGTGGAAACGCACAAAAGAAAGACAGGTTTTTTTTTAAAACACAAACGAAAAAAATAAAAATGATTTCATTCTTCCTTCACTGAAAGTTCTCGGTCCGTTCAGGTGTTCTCTAGGTGGATAGCAGCTGCCTTAATGGAGAGATCAGTTGTATTTCGCTTGGGAACTTGGACATCAGAACCATTGCACATTTGCCCAGGACTACCCCAGGGTTCTCCACTATCACAAATGCTGTTTAACATCTACACAGTGTGACCGCCTGCCTGTGGTCACTTCTATCATGTGGCCGGCTGTGTCGTAGTATCAATGTTCTAATGTATGGCCACCTGCCTACCCAGGTTCTTTTGCCTCTTTTATTAGCGTTGACATAATGCATAATTATAACAGTCACACACACAGCGAGCGATGACATAACGCCATAGTTAACTGTAGTACTGTTTACTTACACTTGAGTGGACCGTTGCTGTCTGCTCTGACCTCCACATCTGGTCCATCACAGAATATACAATGTGTAAGTTCTTGCTCAATATTTATTCCTTCCCTCACTCTCTCTCTCGTTCAGTATCGAATCTACACCTTCTGATCTTTAACCATAGATGATCACTCAGGTGCTATAGTCTCTATTTCTGTTCTTTCTTCCTTACAATTTCTTAGATTATTGTTATATATATATATATATATATATATCCTCTCAGTGTTCAGGTTATCTATTGATAGAACCGGACCTCTCCGGGGTTGTTACTTTCCCTTTCCTCACTGAAGAATAGGACTATTCTATGTATATGTATTAGAATTCACTCTACATACCTTTTCCATTTCTGAATAAAATCTAACTCACACCGTTTCTTCTTCTAGACAAGAATTCTCACTATTCAATATTTCGGGTTAATCATTACCCTAAACTCGTCTCCTTGTCCGTGAAATATTCATCACCTAAACTACTTGAGTACTGCCTTCAACATGGCTACTAGCGTACGTGCCATCTGCACTCTCTACCTCACGCCTCTGGACTGCTGCTGAGAAAAGCGTGCTTCACTGGATTATCGTTCACCCCTTTCATGCGCATTATTGTTCGCGCATCCCCTTTTTGTACTCTATCTGAACTTTCCTATATTTGATTCTCATGATTCGTTCCCTTACTGCCACAACAGCAAAAGTAGCAACCTTTAAACCAACAGGTCTGGGTCGAACATTAACTTTCGCAGATGACATACTCATGTACAGAACTGGCTCAGACAGACAGGAAATGGTCCAAGGCATACAAGAGACTCTACAGGCGGTTTGTAAATGGTGCGAGGAAAGCGGATCAATGGTCAATCCCAGCAAGGCCTGTGTGATGTGGTGCTCTTTGAACAACTCCATAGTGAAAGCTGACCTTCCTGACATCACTTTCAATTGGCAGAACATTGAAAGGCAAGACAGGCTGAAGTATCTGGGAGTAACGTTTGATCGTGGGCTATCATTCAAGTATCACGTCGAACTGATCATACAGAAGTGCAAGCGAGGACTGACAGCCTGGCTGCTGCGCGCTTGGAACAGAGACTATTGTTTCTCCTGTATCATCAGCTCGTTATTTTAGTAATCAAGTAAGGGCTAGGAATACTCACGCTGTCAGTGTCATAATGTGAACGACTGGAACGCATTCAAAATGAAGGGATGCGACTAGTTTTGGGCTGTACGCGTGATACCCCCATTGTGACAATGAGATACATGTTCGGATTGCTGTCGATTAGATCCAGATTTGCGATGGTCCAGGCAAAAGCGTATATGCAGGTAACTACCGACAAAAGACATCCTTTACACGAGAATGTAGCTGACATCAAAGGAGCAAGAATCAAGAGGGGGATGTCATGGATGGCACAGGCAGAGGCTACGATTGGTCAGGTGACCAGGGTTGGAAACTTATCCAAAGGGGAAGAGTGGAGTAAGTCAGGGGAGAACTGGATAAACTACCAGCATGTCATCATTAGTCTTGGCAGTGTCATGAGTAGGGGGAGAGCAAGGTCGACCCAGGTCAACTGCTCTAGATAATAAGAATATAGAATGATTTTCTCGCGATACTGTAATAGTGATGTTATTTGTAATGAAAACTAGAGGTTAACTGTCTGGAATCAAGGGTAATTAAATACCATGTAAGAATACCAAAAAAAAAAAAAAAAAATGTAAGTGTCGGACGAGCAATCGAGATAAAAATCCGTTATTTTTCTTCATGTGTTTCGGCAAGTGCTTAATTTTATGAAAAATATCTTTTATTCCAAATCATCAACTTTGCTTTTCCGAAGTTTTTACTTCGTGTAGTGAAAGCCTGCTCGATTCAACTGTGTACTTCCAAGCTTCGTAAGTAGACGTATCCACTTTCTTTGGACATTAAAAATTGTAAGAAATCGCCACATCAAAATGATGACAAAAATCAACCTTGATGCCAGCGAGGACTTCGAAGGAGGTGCCTTGCACCAAAGCGGCACTTTGGTGTTGTCCATTTCTGGAGCACAGACTGGGCGCGCCTCCTACTCGCTAATAGCAAGTATTTTATCGGGCCCGTGCGGCATCATACCCAATGGTATATCGTCGACATACCGGTTTAAAGACCCACATCGGTGGTATGCCACCTTGACGCCTGGGGCGCAAGCCGTCCAGTACAACTCCCTACACGGGAAACGATTGGAGTGGTATCTCCAAAGCTATCCGTTCTAGTGGAACATCTAGACAAAGAACAGGTGAAAGCCACCCTCCACTGGATGCCTCCAACATTGAAAAAGGAGGCGGCAAGAAAGATAGCTGTGGCTGTCTCAGGAGACGCCGAGGCAGAAACATTCCAGTTAAAGAATGCTATGGACAAGTGGGTCATGCTTTGCAAACCCAAAGATCCCCACCCCCACTACGTGGATTTAGAAATCAAAGGGCAGGAAGAAAAGACACATAAAATTTTCGTCACTGTACCAAGACGGAAGACGGCGTGCCATTTTTGCATGCAAGAAGACCACTGGGCAAACAGGTGCTACCAAAAAAGTAAAAGACAAGAAGTACGTACACAACCAGATAAACAAGCACAACAAAAACTACCTCCCCGCCAGCCTGCAGACAAAGAGAAATTCCAAACAGTCACGAGAAATAATAAACGAAGAAGACACCACTCTGAGGACAACGTCACTACACAAGACACACCGAACTTTACGATGATAGACCCCAAGCATTTTCCAACTCCAGCACAAACTTATAAAAACAATAGCCCAACAAGCCCAAACAAAGCAAAGACACACAAGCAACATATGGAAACACCACCCAGACGTCAGACACCAGCCCAAGGCTCGTCATTGTGCTGGATAGCCCTGGTAACACAGAGTAAAGACGTTTTCCCCTGACCTCAAACATCTACCTTTATGTAATTACCCTATTAGCAAATAACACATTTCAGGAATGGCGGCAGAAATTAGAATAATTAGTGTTAATATTCTTGGCCTTCGCACAAAATTACAACATTTCATAACACTCATACATAAATACCATCCAGACTTTATACTGGTTCAAGAAACCAACAAACACACAGACGAACACGCAGCCCATATCACGACAAAATTAGGACTTAGACATTCATGTTTTAGCCTTAGTGTTCAGAATATAGAGCTAAGGAAAAGATGCGGGCAGCAGCCAATACAAATGAAAATTAATGTAAGAAAGAGGGTGGGGGAGATGGGTAGGACATACAATCAGAAGAGAACAATCAAGCATAGCCAGAGGTGCCCTTGACTGGAACCCATATTAGAAAAGAAGAGTGGGGAGGCCAAGGAGAACCTGGAGAAGAATAGTGGAAGAGGAAGCTAAGGATCTTGGACTGACTTGGGCACAGCTGAAAAAGACAGCCTAGAATAGAAATCGATGGAGAGCAACTGTTTCAGCCCTATGTTCCACGACGAACGGAAAGGAATGATGATGCGGAGAGATGTGGTTCCTAAAATTAATTAAACAGTACTTCTTCTTCTTCTTCCTCGTTCGTCCTGAAAAGGACGGTGGTTGCGTTGTGTCTGTTTGCGCCTAAGCTGTGATATCTGCACCTTTCGGTCGACACATCCGACTTCTGCACGGCATTTTTTAAGGACCGGGTTTGCCTTCCCATTTCGATACATTTCAAACCCACAAAAGAGGACTATTCATGCTTTGGGGATATGCACCGCGACATGTGAAATTTCTAATTCCAGTGTTTTACACACGAAAATTTGGCCAAGAGTGGTGAATAATTTTGACAGAGAATTGATCCGCAGAGAAATTTGCAATATGTTTCACAATAATGAGGCAGTGACTTTAAGGAAATTGAAAATTTGGTTAAGAAAGAATAATGACATTGATATTTCCAAATCTACGCTATGGAGGACTATTAGGAGTTTGGGATTCACTTTTAGAAAATATGTTGGTGGTAGAAACCTTATTTGTGAGAAGCCTCATATAGTTGCAATGAGAAGCAAATATTTACGCGAGGTCAGAGAAATGAGAAGAGATTGTTATGATTTTGTGTATTTAGATGAAACTTGGATCAATGCGGCCAGCACCACAGTAATGAACGAGAATGGCAATCATCTGATGGGTCGGACAACTAAGAGACTAGTACCAAGCAGCAAAGGACAGCGCCTAATAATTGCACATGCAGGAAGCAGCCATCATGGGCTTCTAAATAATACTGAACTCATATTTGTTTCAAAATCCACAGATAATAGGGATTATCATAGAGAGATGAGTGGCAAGATATTTCAAGATTGGATTGTGAATCATGTACTTCCTTCATTGGATGGACCGTCGTGTTTGATAATGGACAATGCTTCATATCACAACTTTGTGGCACCAGAAGATGATAAAGATAGTTCCTATTCAGTCTATCAGAACAAGTTCACTAAAGATGTCAATAAGAGATTTGGCTGACCCAAAGAACACAAACAACATTTTTAACTTCAATGAAAATGTCCCTGAAGCCCCCCCCCCTGGCCCCCCCCCCCATTTTATATGGGGAATTGATACGTTGAAAGAACTACAATAGAACAGTACTCAGATGCATCAAAAGCATATTTAACAATTAGACAAACGGGCAATCCGCCGATGAATGAACCATGGTCACAACACAGATGTTTAAGAGATTGTCTCCTTTACCATTCTCACTTAAAAAACCCAATAGAATTAGTCTGGGCTAAAATTAAGGAACAGTAGCAACAGAAGGCGATAGAACGTTCAAATTAAAGTTAGAAGTTAAGGGATGTTGCTAAGAAAAGATAGCTTACACAAGGCCGCCCATTCCCTTCAGTACAATACGCTCGCAGCCAGATGGGATTGTATTGGAAGTACTCACATGTTGAGAACCATGTGGTTATCAAGAGGGCAGGGCGGAAGATATTGGAAAGGAATGATTGGTTTGGTCCTTCTTTCAGCCGGGATTGGATTATCCAATTTGTCTCAGAGTCCTCCAGCTCCTGATTAGTGATTTTCTGGATTTGCTAAGTTTAATTTCTTTAAGAAGAGAATGGACTTTCTTATTGGACGTTATTTAACTCAAGATAGATTAGAGTTGATTGCTACGGTTTCCTATTGAATAGAGATATATTTTTTTTAGTGAAGTAACTCGTTGTTGTAACATTCAGAGGTTGTTGGTGAGTTAGTCGCGACACTTTTTGAGACTTTTTTTCATTATTTTTATTTGATACTACATATAAAGTATAGATCATATTTTGATATATTGGTGGTTACGCCAGGTTGTAGGTAGTAGCGCACTAAATGTCGCTACATATGGTAACAAACTCTTCAATGTCACTAGTAGATCTCGCATGCAGATCATTTAAGAAATAATCATCAACAGGTATTGTATAGCAAAACGTGATGGCCAACTCATTATTGTAATAGTTAGACACGCCTATGCTTACTCATTCACTGAATTTGTGACTGAAAGTCTTTGCTGTAGAAATTTGTCTTTTATCGATACACAATTAATTAGAGTATGCGAAGGACAAAGATGTACAAAGGTATTTATTCCGTTTATGGGACTAGATCAAGTAATGCTTCAATGATATAAAAAGTTATACTATTTGTTGGGTTCTTAAATCCAATATAACATCGTATGCGCAAAAGATGTGGCATTTGTTATTTACTGTCTGGAGGTTAATCAGATAATTATTATTTGTTGCGAGGCCAACCAAAGCTAGTGAAACGTGCTATAACATAATTACGATGTGGGTATGTTACGGGTCGGTCGGTCCACACTCAAAATAGTAACACCCGCGCCAGACAAATATAAGTGCGCAACGCCACGGTGTACCACACTTGCGCGGCTTGGGTGTTATACCATATTAACAAATACTTTGGTTTTTTTTTTTTTTTTTTTTATTATTACTTTCCCAACGTAATTAGTAGCGCGCCGACAAAGAAAAAGTCCCGTAAAAAATATAGGTGTGCTTGAGGCCATCACCCGATGTACCAAAATCATTGTAAGAACTTGAAAGTTTTTGTTAAAACCACGTTATTAATAGGGGAACACACTGGATAAACAATCCACGCACTTTACACACGAAATGTTAACAACAGAAGGAACCCTTAAAAATGAATCTAAAATAACATTAAATTCTCCGCCGTTTTTGTGAAAGTTTGGTCATAGCCGAGGAATGCCACCGTGATGGAAAAAATTGTATTGTTTCCATTACCATATACTCTTCCGAAAATAGTTACAATCAACAAAGAAAAACGTTCAAATGGACGGTGTTCATGAACTAGTTGCATAACCTGATTTGTGATGGAGAAGAAGAAACCGCGCATCATAAAATACACATTTGATAAGAATTGCACTTGCTGTAGACGTACTGCTCATCCTTGTGGTACGGATAGATACAGGATCTAGAGATACTAAACGCAAAACCTTAATTGTGTAGAAATAAACCTCGAAGGGTGCTTGGATCTGAATCTTGACTAAGAAAAAGGGTTTTATGGTTAAATACAGAATCGCTCGAATTATGCTCTCAGATTTGTTTCGACGCACTCTTCCTTCGGCGCCGCTCAAATCTCCTCCATATGAGGTGCTCAAAGTTGTCTATCTCCCTGTTCTTCAGTTGCTTCTTCAGATTATAATTGCTTCTCGAAGAGTATGAAATGCTAATTGTTCCTTAGTTTGCTCGCTCGCAGGTGGTTGTCTATAATAGGGTAACCTCACCGCCTCTCAGTTACATTCTCCTCAAGATGCGTCCTCTTTCATCTAACGTTTTCTCACAGTTGACTCCTTATGTCTTAAAAAAAGGTTGCTTAACGATGTGTTTGGCTCACATTAGTATTTCATCTTGCTCATTGATGTGCTATCTTGCTCGTTGAGATATATTCATCGATAATTGTAGTCGCATTTTAAATCCGAGAAATAATTTTATTTGTCAAGTTCATATCTCTGTGGTGGAGGATATAGTAGGTAACGAACGCTAGTCGGTTTCTGTGTGTGATCGCGTATATCAACTTTACTATTCTTTATAATTTGTGTTGAGTATAACTGTAGAATCTGAGATGCTGATCATGTAGTGTTGTTTAATAAAGATATTTACAGCTGGTTGCGGAGTCTTAGGAAGATCAACGCAATTGTGGTGGTCATATCACACATTATACTTTGTTTTCATAGCCTCATAGTAGGTGTCTTCTTTTAGTATTATTGGACCAAGACTGCGTCGCTCTCACTGCTAGATAACCGAAGCGGGCAAAATGCGTATCTATGTTGACTAACGATAATAGTATGACTGCTATCTCGTAAGAAACTGGGGCTTAATCGCTAGAGACTCCTGCTTAGTGTAAAGATAAAAGATATAAAGATATAAAATTCAGACGCCAATCTCTGCATAAAGAAACATAAGGATTTGGAAAATACATCAAAGAACCAGACTGGCGCTCTGAGGGGTTTATTTTATTTTTTTTTTTTTTTTTGGTGTATTGTTTTATTACCATAACACGTAATATCGAATATGAGATGAGGAAATATGTGCCTCTCTGGATTTTGTCTCCGTAACTAATTGGATTTGTTAAGCGTACACCTGTATGTATACGAATGCCTTGAATAAATATAAATATTAAGAAAATATTTACTCAAGATAATTTTTGGCTCTTTAATTTTATTACTAGTACCCTTTGTTTTACTCGATCTCGTAGTAGAGTCAATCAGGGTTCAGTTTGAGGCGGTGAGAGTGCGCAGATACGAATCGCTCTGTAGAAAAGAAGATCCGGGATGTATAGAATTTGATGAATAGGAAAGATTGAGGATAGACCTTTGGAAAGAGAGTTTGAGCTTATGTATCAAAATTAGGAATAAGAGTTTGTAGAAAGATGTGTAAGATGGTAGATAAGTCTGAATGGTTTAATGCTGCGCTGTTGGAGAGCTGATGTATCTAAAACGCGCAGGTAGAAGGAGAGAAGACATTTGTAAGCATTGATATATTGTGTAGTTTGTCAGGTTTGATTGTTGCTCTCTCTGTCTGGAGCCTGTAACAAATACAACTTATCGATAGTACAAAACAGGAAGATTTAGTCAAGTTGACTTATTCGCTTGTACTTGGTTTTATGGCTCCTGTGAGCTGGATGGTACACCTAAGGAAGATTTAGCATGAATTAGTTGACGGTGTATGCTCCTGTTGTAGCTGATGGTAACGTTTGCGATTGAAGAAAGAAATCATAGGAATGATTTTTAAACGCTCTGGTGTATAATGTATAGGTGTTCCTCTTGACATATGGATGCGAGAGTCATTGCGTGCGCTAATATGACTAGACAACTCCACAAAATGCTCAGAGTATTCTGCAAGGAAGAATCTTAATAATCTCTGAAAATGACGGTATCTGTAAGGAAGAGGTGGTTACGTGTGATCAATAACATTCTCATTTAGGTGAAAAGAGCAAGTAGACGAAGACTTATTAGGTCCTCGCATTGTACCGCTCAAATCTCTCAAGAACTGATATACTTCGGTTATCACAGATGCGCTTCAGAGACATATGTTCATCCCTCTCAATATCTCTCCCACTCGTAGGTCATGCAGGTAGATGCATCTATCTACTCAAAGAGAAAATTTAAGTAAGAGCTCTCTCCATAAGTGTACATTCGCTCTCATATAACTAAAATGTAAAGGTTATGTTGGTCTAATGTCTCGTAGCTTGAGAATGAGGAGAGAATTAGATTCGGCTCCGCCACCTAAGTATACTCAAGATAGCGCAATTGGGAAGAGAATCATCGCATACTAGATTAAACTAGAGAATTCTAAGGGTTTAGAGCTCAGTATCTTCGCAGCAGGTTTATCGATCTCGTCACACGTTAGAAATGCGTCTCTGCATTGTACTTAATAACAAAGAGGAACTAAACTCTCTCACATTGTATGAGCGCTCATATACTATCTTGTTTGATAGGCTCGCGGACTCGCTATAGAAATTGGTAAACCACAAGAGCTATCGGAAGAATAGAATCTCGCCATGATCTTACTCTCTAAGATTATACGGTAGTCTGGCGCTCAGCTTGCTCTCTTCCAAAACATCTAGACATCACGCACGAGATAGATGAGATGGTGAGAACTCGATAGGATAACTAAGATAAGACTGTTAGAAAGAGTGTATTAGAGTAAGAATATTTTTTAATGTGAGGTAATAAATTATTGCGGCTGACATTAAGGTAGAGAATCAATCGATACTCTCAAATGAGAACTCGCTCATAAAAGATAATCTAGTATAGAAATCTGGACGTGCAGATAGATGAAGACGCACGCTAACTCGTATACATAATTTTTAATTTGTTTATATCTGCATAACAGAGATTCTCGAGTTTAGCACTTATCTAGTTTTAATGCTCAAGTAAAGAGTATATAAATTTCCTGTTAATACAGATCTAATGACTATTTGACAGAGTACATTTTAATCATACTCGCTATGTCGACTAATTTAGATGACTCAACTGGCTCTTAAAAAATATGGCTCTTCTAATAAGAGATACTACATTTCTATCTCGAAGTACTCGCATAGATAGACTGTGTCTCCAGCACATTCTAATTCTGATCTCACAAATGGTCATCTTCTCTCTGAATCTCTCAAAGATTGTTCTACGAGATTCTGAGAGTACTTCTAATATGTTGCTTCGCAGACGCTAGCCACTCAATGATAAATGAGATAATGTACATAACGCGAGATTCTTCTGACATAAGTGTCCACAAGCCCTCTTACATATATCCAAGAGCTATCATACAAAGTCTATCCTGCAACTGAGATAACAGAAACTCTCTTTTAGTGATTCTACTAGAAACGACAAGTCTTCTCATATTCACGCAAATCTTTACCAGAGTTTCAGAAATCTCTATGTAGACATAATCATGCTCACAAAGTTCTATTCATCAAACTGGCGTGATTGAGTCCTTCAGATGAATAACTAAAGGCTCTGGGCACATCGCTCACAAATTTCTATGTCGCATATCTCTTATTTAATCTACAGAGTACAAAGAGTCCACCTTATGGTGTGACCATACGCAGCATTCTCAAAACAGATTGTGTCTTCTCATTTGAAGTCTCAGTGACAAATCGTGCCATTCAGATTATAGCGCTAAGTAGTAGTTTCAATGAGTTAGAAGCTCGATTCGAGATGTATGCTCTCATCGCAGCTCGTATGTAATTCAGTGGGAGCGCTCTTCTCATTCATAACGTCTTTATTTAAGCATTATTATTGTGTTGCGCGCGTGAGAGTATTGAGATACTGAGGACTGTTCTAGTATAGTATTTGTGTGTTCTCTCTTGTATTGACACTACATAGTTGTAGATCTTTGTTATTGATTGTAAGATGGAGTGAGATAGTAAAACATGAAATAGAGGATAGAATGAGGCTGTCCTTGTTAGTAAATGAAGAGAGAGATGGGAGTGTGGAGTCATCTATAGAGAACTGAGTTTAAAGTTGGGTAGAGACACTCAAGAACACACTTGTAGACTCAAAAATACCAGTGTAGTGAGAAACTTATGAATAAGGCATAAACGAGTCAGTACTTTGCTCTGCAATTCCCAACGTTTGGAGCAGGTAGAAAGCAAACAGACAATCACGCACGGAGAAGAGAGACAGACGATACTATACAGGGATGCAAGTGATATAGTTTGAGGATTTTGAGCGATACACTTGTTGGGAGGTATAGGTTCACGCGAGACAGCAAGTTTGGTAAATCTAGTATGGTTTATTGAAGGCCTAAACTCCGGTTGAAGGGGTGGGGGGGGGGGGGGGGAAATGAATTGATCAGCTCTCCACGAATATGCCTTCATTATTAAATAAACATTTATCTCCATCTTTAATATCAGCAAGAGACGAAGATTGAGTTAATCAATACACAGTAGTTGTTTCATGTCCTTGACGAACTTTGTCGATGTGTCATTGCGCTGTTATAGCTGCAAGTGTTTACAGATGTCCCACACACGGGTTGTCGGCGTGCATTCCGAAAGTTATATCAATAGATATCGACAACACTGCATTGTTCTCTGGTAACTCTGTGAGAAGCAGACGGCTACCTCTCAAGCTCTCACTAGCATGAAAGGGTCGTGTGTTGGATAATGCTATGAGATAGAAGTTTTCTTGGCGGTTACATAGAGAAGTCACCAGTTGCTCGAGTAGGCAGTGGCAGCTGAAATTTATTAAAAAAAAATGAATGTCTCTTTAAGGGGGCTTAGAAAGTTATGCAGACAATGCTAAAAGTAAAAATTATCTGCTATCGCTTTGGGCGGTTGTTCGCGTATCGTTCAGAGCGTCTAGCATCGCTAGTTGGTAAGCGTCTCCCGCCCTAGTAGTTGTAGGATTCATTGGTCCGTGTGCCGGAGATCACCGAGATAATTTTTTGTTTAGATTTTAGATGAGAGAATAGATAATAAAAGAGAGACAGATAAGGGATTTAAGCCTAGCCGAACTAGATCCACTGTGTAATGACCATTTTCTACGCGCCGCCACATGAGTGGTCGAAAAGAAGTCTTGTATGAAGCAACAAAGTTAACGCAGACAATTTGTAAAAGTAAGAACTCATGAGAAGAAAAGTTATTTGTGGGGCTTATACTGGGTATTGTTGCTGTTTATGTTAGTTCGCCTCCTGTTCTGTCAAAAGAGAGAAATCTAGTTCATGGGCAGACTATAGCTCGCAAGTTCTGGGCTATATGGGTGTCAAAGAAAAAGATGTGTGCAAGAGAGGCATGAGGTCACTGGACATAAATCAAGCAACCTGGGAGGATGCAGCTGCCGATCGCTCCAAGTGGCGATGCTCTCTACGGCGCCACATCAGTGGTCGAAAAGAAGCTCTTACAACAAGCAAAAGATAAACAAAAAATGTCAAATGGAACACATGGAAAAAAAGCAGTTGAGGGCTGTCACTTCATGGGCGCATTCACGTAGTCAGTTATGACTGAAGGGGCTATTATTATTATTATTATTGTATAAATCCTTTTTGTCAAAACTGCACACTTAGCGATCATCTGTAATTCTACACGCATTAAAAAATTACGTACAAAAAGATTTTTAAAATGTAAAGGAATTATGTTTTTTCATTAAACGCTGACGCCCACGGCGACCGTTGCCTCAATTGGCTGTGTGTGGTGTACCCGGAAACGGGGCCTCCCAGTACTGAGGCACAGTTAAGTCCCCGATGTCACTTATCGGTGCAGAGTTGAGAGAGATGGCTGAGCATCACAATCCCCCCTGTGTTGCAGCATGATGAGAACCCAGCATTGCACACTGAGCTTGGGGGGATCACTTGGGCACCAGACTTAATACTGGCTCTTGACTAGATGGCCGCATGCAGGAGATTTCTACAATGGAGGGTTGGCAGGTGGTGGGTATCTGGAAGTGGTTCTGTGCAGGACGTGAGGATTCCTTGGGAGAGCCCAGAACCAGAGCACAGCATTGTGCAAGCTCTGCATAGTTGGAGAGCCCCCTGGATGACGGGGAATGCACAGTGTGCTACCCCACCTATCCCCAACTGCTAACTTAGAACCAAAAGTGGGGTCCTCTGTATGCGTGCCAGGCCAGGATAAAATGCCTGGGAAAGAGACTGGAGCTCAGAACTCCCTAACTCAAAGTTGCAGGATGGCAGAAAAGCCATGGGAAAGACAGGGCTATTTTGAAGATAACGCAACCATATTTTCACCATACGAGCTCGGACGCCGCCTCGGTAAACAAGGTCCGCGCAGAGCAGTGACACCCCCAGGCTGCTTTCGAATAGTCTACTACTGGGAACATAAACAGATTAGGGATGAGCCCACTCTCCCGTTGAACAGGTGCTAAAGTCGTAGATACTGGGCCAGAAGGCGCACCGGAAACCACAGTATCACGCAACTCGCTTTTTTTTTTCTATGGAGAGTATACCGTCAAATAAATCTCGTACTGGTGCTCGCCCTGTGGAGCTCCACCAGGCAGGTGCAGTGCCGGGCTCTGAGCCTCGACAGAGCCCACCCTCAGCTACTGGAGGACCCTCTAGACCGTCTTGTGGAGTCAGCAGACGGCGGAGGAGAACTACTGACCAAAACAAAACAGAAAAAGAGAAACCCAGAGTGCCACTTGTCATGATGCACTGGAATGCAGAGGGAGTGAACAGCAAGCAGGCTGGATACAGCAAAAAGACAGAGCTGGAAAACATCTTGTATGAGAAGCAAGTCAGTGTTTGCTGTATCCAAGAGACTCACTTGAAAGCAGATCAAACCTTTAAGGGGAGGTTAAACCCCCAAAATGAAAAACACAGAATTATAAGTTAATATCTATATCTGGTCATTTATACTAGCAAAACGACTGAAAATAATACAAAACATTGAGGTATATACTAAAAACTTGCAATCTATGGTGGAAAAACAGTGAAAAAAGGCAAATTTTAGCTTTTTTGGGTATTTTGTTGCCCAAGATATCTCAAATGTGAGTACAACTTGAGTTATGACATTTGGCTGTTTCATTTGTTAATATATGATAATGATTGTATACTAAAATAAGTTTGATTGGTTTGATATCTGAGTTTTTTTGGATTTTAACATACCAATCGAAAAATAGTTGACATTTTTAAGGGGGGTATCTTAGCTATTTCTTAACAGTTTTGAAGTTTGTTAACATATATCCTTTATTTTAGTTTTTTTTTTTATGAGCACTGTGTGTACAGCATGTGACCCAAAATTTACTGCTGTATCACTAATATTTTTTGAAAAATCATGGCTACGTGCCAACATATGGGTGAAAAATGCGGTTTTGAGAAAATTAAGAAAAAAGGGAAGAATTACACTTTTACACAAAATGTACTCACCTCAGTATCCCCCTGCTATGTAGGAATCATCTCTGGTATTTTCCTTTATTGATTCCATGTTCTGTGTCATACTTTGCAGCTTACTTTTCATTAAATTCTTCATTTCAGCAGACTGTATGCGCTTTTCGTCAGTTTCCGAAAAAATACATCCTTTCTCTGGTAGACATGTACTATGTGGGGGGAAGCGATTGCTCTACCCTCAGCAGACTCAGTACATGTAGTAGAGGCTTTGCTCTCAATATTCACAAGATTAGGATACCCTTATCAGATATTAACTGACAATGGTTCACAATTCAGAGGGAAACTGATGGAGGAAGTTTTTTGGATTTTTTCAAAATATTCTCGTCCGCACATTTTATCATCCACAATCGATTGGACAAGTGGAAAAGATATAAACGGGACTCTACTTACAAATTTATGTAAGCTCGCACAGGAGAAACCAGAATCCTGTGATTCGTTCTTACCTGCAGCTTTATTTGCGTATAAGGAGGTACCCTAACACTCTACTGGAATACCTCCAGCCACGTTATTATTTCGATGACCCATCAAAGGACCCCATGGTTAATAAAAATTAGCCAGTCAAAATTATTTTTATACATGAAACTATGTTTGAAAAACTTGAATTCTGTTTGCTTCAGGGAAATGAATATGGTACCGAAAATTAAAATCCATGCATTAGAAGCAATATAGCATCACAAATATACCAATTTGTATATTTTACATACATAATTAGTTAAAAATACACTTACCTGACATACTTTAAAAATTTATATAAAATCATCCACAAAGGTTTTAGTGAAAATAAACATACAGAAATGTGAGCAAATGAATGTACTTTCCAGTGCAATATGTATCTAAAATTTGATATTTTCAATGAAATTCTTCATTTTTGGGGGTTAAACCTCCCCTTAAAATAAGGGGATATCAATGCTTCAGATCCGACAGAAAAGATAGACGAAAAGGAGGAGTACTTACTCTTGTAAGGAATAACATTCCTGCACACGAAAGGAAAACCTACATTAATGGAGCAGAATATCAGCTATTGCAGATAAAGGTAGACAAGATGGAAATAGAACTCCTGAACTATTACTGTCCGAACAACAAACCCCTGAGTCTCAGCTCTATACAGGTACCAGCCACCAACTTTATAGCAGTTGGAGACTTTAATAGCCGCTCCCAGAGCTGGGGCTATAACCATCTGGATCACAGAGGTGAAGAGGTTGAAACTTGGCAAGATGATCACTCCCTAATCCTAGTCAATAATGCCACAGATACTCCTACCTTCTACTCCAGAGGATGGCACACAACTTCAACACCAGATCTTGCCTT
Source organism: Oreohelix idahoensis (assembly GCA_024509875.1). NCBI lineage: Eukaryota > Metazoa > Mollusca > Gastropoda > Stylommatophora > Oreohelicidae > Oreohelix > Oreohelix idahoensis. The sequence continues at coordinate 4,782 of JAMPIV010017807.1, read as the reverse complement.
CTCCACACCAGATATAGCTGGATCTATTAGTAGAGAAGTAGGAGACCAACTAGGGGGAAGCGACCATCGCCCAATCTTTCTTACTGTCCAGAGTGCAACTCTCAGTACAGCCCCAGCCATTACAAGATGGAACTACAAAAAAGCCAACTGGGGTTTATTCAGGCATCAGGTGAACACGCTGCTGTCTACCCTCAAGGTACAGAACAGAGACATTAATGAAGTGGTAAAAGACTTCAACAGATGTATACTACAAGCTGCAAAAGAAACCATTCCCAAAGGATGCCGGCGTAACTACATACCATACTGGTCCAGCACACTCCAAGAACGTCAGGAAGCTATGGACAGGGCTAGAAAGGACGCAGAGTCTCAGCCTTCACTTGAAACTCACAACAAATGGAAAAAGGCTGTAGCAGAGTTTCAGAGAACAAAGCTAGAAGAAAAACGGAAAAGCTGGAGAACTAAAACGGCATCGCTGAACCTTGAGAAAGACGGCAGGAAACTTTGGAGATTAGTCAAGTCTCTAAATGAAGAGCGTTCCTCACCTAGGCAGACTATCACATTGGATGAAGGTGGCAAACTTTTCAGAGGAAAACAAGCTGCAGACTTGTTTGCTAGAAGATACAGTTCAGAAAGCAACTTACCCATTAACATAGATCATCAGAGAGAGATAAGAAAAGAAATACTGGCAACCATGGGACAGACAGATACTCCTGCCCCAATGAGGGAACCCATCACACTAGGAGAACTACAGAAGGCTATTTCCAAGCTTAAGTTTCAAAAGTCACCCGGCCCAGACAAAATCAGCAACGAAATGCTAGTAAATCTGAGCTCAGCAGCAAAGACAAAACTGCTTGAGATATTCAACCACAGCTGGTTGAAAGGAACGGTACCCCAAGTATGGAGAAAAGCCATCACAATACCCATACTAAAGAAAGGGAAATGTAAGACCGAGGCTGCAAGTTACCGGCCAATCAGTCTCACAAGCTGTGTTGGGAAGACTATGGAGCGAATAGTCAACCATAGATTGAAATGGTATTTAGAGTCTGAGCAGATCCTGGTGCCGGAACAAGCTGGATTTAGAGAATGCTACAGTATAGAAGACCAAGTTACTTACTTGTCTCAAGCAATAGAAGATGCCTTCCAGGAGAAGAAAAAGGTCCCAACGATCTGGGTCGACTTCAAGCAGGCCTTTGACAAGGTGTGGAAAGATGGCCTCATTGCAAAACTTAGGAGAAGTGGAATCCAAGGCAACATGATGAAATGGATCCAGTCATACTTGCATAACAGGAGAACTAGAGTCACTCTTGACGGTCTGCAGAGCAGAAAAGTGTTGCTCCATCAGGGGGTACCTCAAGGAGGAGTAATTTCCCCAACACTCTTCCTTGTTTACATCAATGACCTGGTGAAAGATCTCCCTGCAGGAGTTAAAGCTGCCTTATATGCAGATGACCTAGTACTCTGGTGCGCTGATGAAAATGTCACCACAGCAAATTATAGAATGCAGCGGGCAGCAGACATGCTAGTGTCATGGGCAGAGAAATGGCTTATCACAATAAACACAGACAAAACCTCCACGACACTGTTCTCCCTCGCCCCCAAGGACAAATCAGCTAACATACACCTAGGGACAACCGTGATCAAGGAAGAAAGCTACCCCACCTATCTTGGGGTGACATTTGACCAAAGGCTTACATGGAATAAGCATATTGAAAATGCAGAAGGAAAGGCCCGAAGACGACTAGGCATACTCAGAAAATTAGCAGGTACCAACTGGGGAGCAAATGAACGAAATCTAAAGAAGATTTATAATGGAGTAATAAGACCACACTTAGAGTTTAGCTCAGCAGCATGGTCATCAGCTGCTAACTCACATCTGCAGTCTTTGGACAAGGTGCAAAATCAAGCTCTCAGGCTCATTACAGGAGCCATGAAAACTACACCAATAACAGAGATGCAGAAGGTTGCTGGATTACAGACATTGTCCCATAGAAGAGACACAAAAACCATGATCCAGATGGAAAAGTACAACAGTATGCCAATGCACCCAATGAAGGCAAGACTAGATGATCTGGCATTGGGACGTCTAAAGCGTAGCAGCTTTGTCCATCGGGGGAAAAGACTTATAAGACAGCATCAAGAAGACCTATCCATGAAGACAACACCACTGAAGCCCACCCTATACCCTGTACCATGGGAGCAGGCCAGCAGTGCCCTCCAAATTAATACAACAGCCAGTGGTCTCACAAGTGGATGTGAGTATAATGATCTGCAAAAACGAACTGCTACATTGAGTATGATCCAAGAAAGCTATCCCGATCAATCATGGATACATGCCTATACAGATGGATCAGCAACCAATGCTGTTAGGAATGGAGGTGCCGGTATCTTTATCTCATATCCTGACAACCACTATGAGACTAGGCACATTCCCACTGGTAAATTCTGTTCCAACTATACAGCTGAGGTTCAAGCTCTAGAGCAAGCTGCAAATATGATTTATAACACCAACGCTGACTGCCACCAGGTAGTCATCCTCACAGATGCACTGTCTGTCCTGCAAGCTCTCAAGGGTGGTAAACTCCCGCATCTGAGAAATGAACTAAACAAGGTAGCTGCCAAAAAAGAGAACCATACTTCAGTGGGTACCATCTCATTGTGGTGTACCCGGAAATGAAAAGGCAGATAAACTTGCAAAAAAGGGAGGAGAATGTGAACAAGAAGATAATGAAGTCACATACTTTGAGAAAAAGAGAGTTATCCAGACTATCAGAAGAGAACAGAACCAACCCAAAGACGAGTATCACACTCTCGACCGGCAGGGACAGATAACTATTTTTCGACTCAGGACAGGGCATAACAAACTGAATAAACACATGCACAAGCTACGATTGTCTGCTTCACCACTGTGCACATGTGGATTAAACGAACAAACTGCTGAGCATGTTCTACAGGACTGTCCTCTGTATGACCAGTTAAGAAATATATACTGGCCCAATGACTCAACACTAAACTCAAAGCTATATGGAGTTAAAGAGGAACTTCAAACAACAGTCGAATTCATCATGAGAACTCGTCTGACGATGTAATCATCAAAGATGCGATCGCAAGAAGAAGAAGAAGAAGATTAAACGCTAACGTGGACATAACTACTGGAAGTTGCAGTGGGATCCGTAAGTGTACAAATGTAATCTTGTACTTGGGAGAGCGTCCGACTGACCGAGTGATTAGAGCGCTGGTCTGTCGCGGCAAAAGTGCCGGGTTCGAATCACGGTATCGACACGCTCCAGTCGATCCAGCTGTAAATGGCTACCTGACTCTGCTCTTTGTGTTAGGGAAGGAAAAGGCAGCGAGGAAGGGAACTGGTCACCCAACATCTCGATGGTGGACCTAGTATGGTGAAGTCTCTAACTCTTCACTCCACTACGACATTATTTGCTTTAGAATTACCTTTTACTTGGGGAGGGGAGAGCGAGCGCAATCACGAGACCTCTCACCATCTTGAAAAATCCCAATGGTGCCGGCTCCGTATATATGTACAAGGACAATTGGGGTGGGGGGGGGGGGGGGTGGGGGGGGGGGGGGGGAGGGGCGGGGTGGCTAAGAAGTATGGCGTCCGCCTCTAACTCTAAAGGTAACGGGTTCAGTTCCCAGCACAGATAATATATTTGATGGAAATTTTTTCACAACCAGAGGGTCCTAATAATGTCATACTTCCCCGGATCTCTTGGTTAGTGAGATCGGATACCTAGTCTTCTCGGATATGGGGCGAAAAAATAGGAGCTCCCGAAGTGCAAATTGGCGCACGTTAAAAAATGCCACGGCAAGTTGTAAATAGAAAAGAGTGGCCATACAAACGACCACTGCCCTTACCCCTACCCGCCTCAAAAAAATATGTATAGACTAACTACTCAATTCAACTACAATACACAAAACAAAAAAACACAAACACCAGAAAATAGAACATAAAAAAAATACAAAACACTCAAAAGAAAAAAAAAATAGAAAAAAAAAAAAAAAAAACAAAAAACAAGAACTTTCTTATACTTTACCAAAACTACATAAAGACCCACACTCAACACAACTCACACACAAACCACACAAAAACAAAAAATTCACACATAAGCAAAAGTATCACAAACTAACAAATACATAAGGGCCAAAAAAAACTTCACAAAACAATCAAAAACGTTCAATACAAACAACACAAAAAACAAAATAAAACAAAAAAGAAACCCAACAACACCTAGTAACAAACAACAATCAAACAACCACAAACCTCTCAAACAAAAAAAAAACTGCCCTACACATCCAAACTCCACCCCAAAGAGACAAAAAACAAAAAACATAAGAAACAAACAAACCAAAACCCCAAAAACAAACAATCAACAAAAAAAACACCACACCTATCTAAACAAACCCAACAATAAGAACAATATTAAAAAAAAAAAGACATACCTCTCAGAACACCACCACATATAACCAATACCATTTTTTTTAATATCCAAACCCTTACCCACACCACAACAACCAATACCCACAATACCAACCCTCATCTATACCCAATCTACACTACCCCCCCCCCCCACCAAACATCATTACCCCCAAACCCCTAACCTTTCCATATACACCCAAATACCACCCCCTCTCCCCCAATAAAAAAAAAATTCACTCCTCCTCTCCCTTCAACCCCCTCCTCCTTCCCCTACTCATCCTCCTTCCTACTAATCCTTCCTAACTACAACCCACACCCTTACCAAACCACCAACCCCCCACCTTTACCAC